>JANCMA020242154.1:0-12756 GCA_024336925.2 Zoanthus solanderi | reverse complement strand
AACACTTCGAACCTGACTGTCTTCCGCCGATTGAATCGACAGATTTACTCTGTTATTTGGTTCTTGAGACCAGCTTTCACACGCAAAAGCAATTTAAAGCCTTTCGCAGTCTGGAAGCTTACAATCAAATGGTTTCAGGGTTTGTTTACAACGTGCAAGGGCATATGATCGCAAGCAAGTTTGTCGTGTTGGCGAAAGTGCGGCACTCTCAGCGGATGAACGAGGCCTTGATTCCAATCTGGATCATTACCGAGAAAGATGGAACAATAAACTGCGCGCATTGTCTTGGATGCAAGGCTGGACTTGCTGAATCATGCTCGCATATTGCTAGCGTGCTTTTTTACCTTGAAGCCTGGACAAAGGTGAATGGAAGGCTGGCGTGCACACAAATGAAGTGCAGCTGGATACTGCCAAGCTTCGCAAGCGAGGTAGAATATGCTAGGGTCCGCGCAATAAATTTTATATCAGCCAAGGATATATGTAGTCACGCAAGGATATATGTAGTCACTTTTGATTGGCTCATTTCATACATGCTTTCATACAACCTTCATGATTGGTCAAATTCCCACACAATGTCTAGAAATGCAGCTGTAAAACATGTCGAAGTTCAGTGAAGAACCTTGGCAAAGGGCTTTCACAGCCGTGAAAGATCAGTTTGAAATCGAAAGTTTGCTTCCCGAACAAGAAAGTTCACTAAGGGAATTTTTTGAAGGACGGAATGTTTTTGTAAATTTACCAACAGGTTTTGGGAAATCTTTGATTTTCCAGTGTCTTCCAACCGTTTCAGATGCTCTGTTGAACAAGCCTCGTGGCTCCAGTGTGATGGTCGTGATTTCATCTCTTCGCTCACTGATGGAAGGTCAAGTTAGTTTTCTGAACAATATCGGAGTGACATCGATTGCCATTACAGACGAAGAGGACCATAGATTATGCAGCAAGTTATGAATGGCAACTATATAGTTTACGGTTCCCCCGAGTGTCTGCTATTGACAACATGGCGAAGTATTTTTCGCTGCGAATCGTTCAAAGCAATGCTCATCGCAATGGCTATCGACGAAGCCCATTGTATCACGCAATGGTTTGGATTTTTTTTATTTGTATGACTTAGTTTAGTTTTTTTAATTTATTTTTTTATCGTCTCTGTGCATGATGTCAGAATTACTTCACAAGTCTTTGTTTGCCTAAAAGCACAAGACGCATTTAATACTCCCGGATGCAGAATAGGCAGAATTATTTATAAGTTTTTGTGGTTATGGTCAGTAGAGTGGACCTCGATTTTCGAGATTTCTTTGCAATGAATTTTGCTGGGGTCTGTTTGGAAAAATTATATAATATGCCAAAATATGCCAATAAATGTTACCGTTTAAAATTTATTTTTCTTTTATGTAAATATTTTGTATATATTATATATTAAACACTTAGAGTATGTTTTTAATTTTAGATTAATAATTTTTATCCTGTTCTCCTTCCACTGTGGTCAAACAGGGGCATGTCTGGATCAAAGAAAGTTCCATTCAGGAAATGGTATGGATGCCTTGGTGAACTGAAGTCTTTAGCTCCATCAACAAGCAGGGTAATGATCCTGACTGCTACAGCAACAAAGGCAACAAAAAGCGAAATTTTATCATCACTTTACCTGAAGGAAGATGATGTGAAGTTTATCGAGCAAAGTCCAAATAGAACTAATTTAAAATACACTGTGGAGTATTTGCACAAAAATGTAGCCCTTCAAACTGCATTTTCTTCACTTATATTTGAATTAAAAACCCTTGGTAGCAAGACCCCTAGAACTTTGCTTTATTGCCAAACAAGGAAGCAGTGCCATATTTTATTTCGAGTTTCAACTGTGGCAAACATCTTGTCCCATCTAACTACCTTTCCATCAACAAGACTTTGTATCCTATGCATACACAGATTGCGTTTAAGCAGTACAATCCTGATAAGCCAGCCAAGTACGGCTTACTTTTCAAGTCTGTGAACGATGCTCGTTTTAGCTACACTTACGCCTCTGCATCGTATGCAGGCAAGCCAGAAAAAGCCACTGGCCCATTCTACGTTACTGGAACAGAAAATCGTGTGAAGGCTCTTGTCAACCGACTCATGGAAAATGCCCCTCTTCAAGGAAGAAAAATTTCCATGGATCGGTTGTAAACAGCAATTTCTACGGCCAACTGGCTACTGTCAAAGGGATAACCATTGTTGGGACAATGTGTAATCGCGTGGGAATCCCTACAGCAATAAAATCTACAGGGGGGAAGGAAGAGCTCTCATCTAGCGTGTTTTGGGAGGAGTAAGAGGGAGACCACATTCTATCCTTGTATGTGGTGAAGACCAGTAAACGAAAAAAGAATGTTCTGCTACTGTCCACTGTGCAGCCACTGATGGGAGTTACAAAAGATGATGGGAAGAAAAAGCCCGCCATCTACAAGTTGTATGATTATACTAAGGGGGGCACAGATGTGGCAGATCAGAGGTTGGGCATGTACACCTGCAAGTTCAAGTCCCCGAAGTGAACCATGGTTGCCCTGAGCTACATCTTACATCAGTCACGGGTCAATGCCAGCACAATCTGGGCCCTGAACAAGGGAATAGACCCAAAGAAGGTTGACTCATTCAGTTTTGGATGGACCCTGCAAAATCCCTCGTCATGCAACAAGTTAGGCAACGATCACTGAATGGGTTGAGTAACTCAACATAGTTGAAGGTGCAGCTGCTGCTTGGTAACATTCCACGGGTTCAAGTTGAGGAGCCACCTGCACGACAAGAAAAAAGATACCCACCCTCCCTTGGTCCAGATGAGAAAGGCAAGAAATGTAAGTCCTGCAAGGAAAGTTTTGTTGGGAAGCCAAACTACAAGACAAACAAGAACAGCCTCCGCAATCTGAAGAGCCAGTGCCAAGCCTGAGGTGAACCACAGTGTGCAAAGCATTTGCTGCACATCTTATTTCTGTGCAAAATGTGCGAAAAAAATTTGAAACGTTGTGAGTCTCATGATGAAATCACGACTTTCAGCTATTGAAAAGACGCATTGTGTGCCCCAGAAAACAAGTTTTGCAGTTTGAAACATAAAATTTTCGATTGTTATTATTTGAGAGAAGTTAATATATTTTATTGATAAGATAAATGTTATATAATATAGATATATACTCCGAGAAAAACGAGATATAGAATTATTTTCAGATTATTTATTTTTGATGATGCCACACATTGCTTTAGTCACGTGATTATGACGTAATTCAGATTATAAACAACTTATCTCTGCCTTCCTCATAAGAAAGTGTTTATGTTCACATTTTGGTTTATACTGATTAATGTATTACAAAAAGATTGAAATATAGCAGAAATATAACAGTTATATGACATCATTACATCATACAGCAATTTAATGGGAGTATGAACTGCCACAAAGCACATTCATACTTTTATAGGGTCAATAAAGTCTTTAAACTGTGTATCTACTTTGAATATCTTGTCACAGAAAAAGTATATTGAAAACAACTTCAAAAATACTATTTGATAACGTCACTATGACCTTATTACGCTTAAGTCCCATATACAGCTACAACCACCAAAAAAAGATCATGCACCAATGATCAATTGTACAAAGTTTCATCACGTTCGGATCAAAACTAAGAAAGTTATGGATGGGGGGTGAATTCCATCCCCCTTGGACTGAGATACCTCAAAAAAGCTTGGACTGGATAGGGTTAAATGTCCTGATGGTACTTCCACACTGTTTAATTGATACACTAGCTTGCTGCATCATGAAACATTGTCTCGTTGCTACATTTAATGATAACCATTCAAATGCCTTAAAATGAATTTTCAGCTACAACACATAATGTTGCAACAACTACCATCAACATCAAGGTAAGTCTTTCTAAACTGAAATATGAAGGCAGGATATTGCATGGTGGAAAAGAGAAATGTGTTTTATTTTCAAGTGGCAAGAACAATAATTATTTTTTACAAATGACTGCAGTGAGTAAGTAGAGTAACTTATTGTTTTTGACACAATAATTTCTGACATGACAAAATAAAACACATGACTGTATCTTCTAGTCACCATGCAATTTTTTAATTAAACAGACAAACTAAAAAAATATATAAAATATCGGTTTCCAAGCAACCTTACTTTAGAAGGTCAATATAGTGATAGAGGGATGTTTTCCTTATAGTGAGAAATATGGAAAATATGCAGGCCACTCAGGTCCCATACAAAGTTTTGCTTGAGATCTATAGATTATTTTTTGTACGAGTGACATATTTCCAGTAAAACACTCTTGTCCATACAATATTTATTTTACACATATTTGTCCTAAGAGCCCAAGCCTCATCTTGAGGACTTACATGATAGCTATAATACCAGCAGTTTATTAAAAACTATACATGCAATTTTAGGACCCTCAACAAGTATTAGTTATTTCTGATAACAATTCTCCCTATATTTCACCCAATCAACTCAGCAATTTTCAGGTAAGCTTTACTTTTTCCTTAATTTTTACTCTACCAAACAAATCAGTGTGGGACTCAACGTATTAAAAACCTAGTTGACAAGATTAGAGGTAACAAAACGAAGTGATGAGGAAGTCCCTCCCAGCAAAACTGGAACAGACCCAAAAAAATCGTTAAAGCAAAGAAAGATGTACATTGGCTGGCTTCACCGTTCAACCGATGAATCTAGATTTAAACAAGTTAGAATGAAAGATGGTGGTGGAATAAGAGAGTTTTGTTACAACGTGGGCGATGAAATTACAGTGCAAATTCTGAAGGAAAAAGCGAACAAGTTTTTTTTTTCCCGAAGGAAATTCAAAGTATGGAGCGTTGGGGAATATGCATTTAGAGCTGGGAAATTATGCCCAAGAAAATATTTATGAGTTTAGAAACTGCGATGGAGAAACATGTAATTTTCAAGAATATCTAAAATCATGGGGATTAATCGCAAGCTGATTTAATGTTTAATTTTACGAAATTGGATTTTTTTTTATATTCAATGTTTGTTTGTTGAGAAGGACTCTGTGCCTCTTGTTTGCTATTCTTCAGAAAAGCGTACCACCTTGCACCAATCACAAGAAAAGCACCTTCTTTTAACCCTTTCACGCCCACATACGGAAAAATATGTATTATGCTAATTGTCTCCCCAGCCCACGTACGGAGTATTCCGTGTTTTTCTATTGCCCTTGGTTGAATACCAACAAACACAAAAGGATTTCCTTAAATGGAAAATAAACATGTGAATGCAAAAGAGCGTGAAATTTCACAATATTTTCTCCCTTGCATCGAAACCAATTACAGCCACTTTCCAAGCGAAAAACCACTTCAACTTTCCCTTTACCCTGGTCTCAGAGTTTCTCTATCCAGTTGAGAGAACCTCTGGCAACGACCGTTGAGAACCTCGCTTTCGTGCCATCAGTTGTTTTGACAGCTGTTAAATCCATCTCTCTTAGTAGACCAATCAGAAAAGAATGATCTTTGTAAAAATTATCGGAAGGGTAGGGTGGAATAGTATTGTGTCTCAGAAGGAATAAAGTAACCTAGTAGGGATGGTAGCGTAAATGTTGTATATTTACAAGCTGTTAAAATCTTGCTACACGTGCAAAATATTGTTTCCATTTCGCGTCTATATTTCACGTAAAAAAATCCATAAACCTCGTATAGTGTTAAGTCGAGTCGACCTCGTTAATTATTCTAAGTCTACTAATGAAAAGAATAAATGTTACTCCTGTAAAGCGTTTTGCTCATCGTCCCAACGATTTCTGCAGAGTTTGTAGAGAAAACATCAAGATCAGTGGTCGTTCTCAAGTGAATATTTTCGCGGACAAAAATCAAGAATTTATCAATCATTTTCAAACTGTGAATGCCTCGATAGTTGAAGACGTCAAAGGTTTATCTCAAGTTTTGTGTCAGAAGTGCTACAGAATTGTCGTCAAATATCACAATTCCAAGAAATTTTAGATTTTAGAACACAGTACAAGGAATCTCTGTTGATTAACAACTTCGACTTAACCCTTTCGCGACGGCGTCTGTAAAAAATCGATGGAATTCCACCGATGACTTAATGCGTTGCCATGACGATTAATTTTGGTTTGATTTTTCTGAAATCACGCTGAAATGAATAGCCAATAGTATTCTTAGTTTTCCTGAACTTTGGCTGTGATTGGTTGTTTCATTACCCTCTGTAGTAAGGTTTTTGGTGAGAGCGAGGTGTTCAGGTCAAATCCAAGATGGCGAGTGCGAATAAGCGTCCGTGTCGAGTATTCACAGATGAAGAAGCAGCCGAAATTTGTGCGAGAAATGCAAGCGATTGCGAGAGTAGTATTGATAGTAGCACTGGTGGGATTTCTAGCACTGAGGAAGAAGAGTTAGTTGAAGAACTTTGTGAAACCCGCGATCATCACTTAGACGCCAGGTGAGCTCAGTTTCGCGGCAAACGAAAGTTTCAATTGTAAGCAAACATTTATAGCCGACAAATTACTAAATTCTTTACAAATTATCATCATTGGATTTTGTAGTGAAAAGTATATCGTTCCTAAGTTATCTCTTATTAGTAAGTAAATAGGTTGCCATATTTTGATTAGGAAATCGAAAACATCGAGTTGAATGTTGACTGTGTGAAAGCGATATTTGCTGTCCACTCGCCTTGTGTTGCTGTGTTGTTTGCGTTGTGTTTCTGCAACTTGGATTAGATATGGGATATGTTACGTGCTTTAGACTTAGAATACTCAAATCCTCTAGACTTGGACATTAACTCAGAATAATGTATGGGGTGATCAAGAACCTTCCAATGATATCTTTGTATGTTGTTGGCATGAATTCTTACAAACACCATATGCACAAAGTAATGTACCAGATTGGTTTGACAAACTTCAAGCAATTGTTTAAAATCAGGAAGAGTCTAATGTTGAACTTGATCAATTAGATACAAACATGCGTGAAGAACGGATGATATTATCAGACCTTAGAACCCCTTTTGACAATTTGTCAGATGAAACTTCCTCATCACCATATGACTGGCATAGAGACAGAGCTACATACTCTGAACAACAAATTGGTGAGATGCCTACGTGGATAAAAACAAAGAGAATTCAAGTTACTGATGTATCACACCCAAATCATGAAGTTGTTGATACAAATACTTTTAGTGAAATGCAAAAACATGCATATGATATTGTTAACAGACACGTTCAAGACACCTCAGAAGAAAAGTACCCATTGTGTCTCTATAATTATAGGTGTCGCTGGCACTGGAAAAAGTTATTTAATTAATGGTCTTCGAAACTTGTTACAAAGTAAATGTGCTGTCACTGCCACAACTGGGAAAGCATCGTACAATACTAAAGGTGTTACAATTCATTCTTTGCTGAAACTACCAGTTGGTCCAAGAGGTAACAAAGATTTCACTGGCCAAAGCTTGTGCAGACTACAAGAGAGCCTCGATGGCATAGACTACATACTTATTGAAGAGTATTCAATGCTTGGCCAAATTACGTTTGGATGGATAGATAAACGATACAAACAAACAATGGGATATCATAACAAAGTACTTGGAGGAAAATCCTTGATTTTGATTGGTGATCCAGGTCAATTGCCACCTGTAGCAGATAAGCCACTTTATCACAGTAAACCATCTAATGCTATTGGAGAACAAGGATATCAGACCTATAGAATGTTTGATGCAGTTGTCAAACTAACAGTTAATCAAAGACTCCAGGGTGACTGTATCAAACAGGAACAGTTCAGGAATTTGTTGTTAAGGCTTCGAAAAGGAGAATCAAATTTTGATGAATGGAAGTTGCTGTTAACTCGAGAACCATCTAATGTTATAAATATATCTGAATTTGACGATGCTATTAGACTCTTTTATAGCAATAATGAAGTTGCAACCTATAATCATGAGCAGCTCACTAAACTGCAAAAATCTGTTAATCTGTTGCTCACATAAATGCTCGTCATTCGTCTGTTGTTGCTAAAAACATGACTGCTGATGAAATGTCAGGTCTGGAGCCCACTGTGTTCCTAGCTAGAGGTGCGAAGGTGATGTTGACAATGAATTTATGGGCATCTGTTGGTCTTTGCAATTGGGGCCACAGGAACAGTCATAGATATTATCTATGAAATTAATCATCAGCCACCAGATTTACCAATAGCAGTAGTTGTAAAGTCTGATGATTATAGAGGCCCTTCTATCTCTGAAACACAACAATCATGTGTACCCATATGCCCAATTACTGTTTCTTCTCAGTCACTATATGGCTTTCATGAGAGGCAACAGGTACCCTTAAGACTTGCATATGCATTAACAATCCATAAGAGCCAACCAAGGACTTACAATGACCAAAGCATGGATAGATATTGGTAGATCAGAGAGGACCCCTGGTGTGTCTTATGTTGCTATAAGTAGAGTTAAAACAATTTCATCATGTGTTATTGAGCCAATGATATTTGAAAGGTTAACAAGCTTGAAATCATCTACAGCCTTGCAATTTACACTGGATGAAGAGCAGAGATTAGATCATTTGGCGAAGTTGACATACTACAATTTTAATCAGGAATGAAGTCATTACCTAGAAATAAAGAGTGTTGAACTCCCTATACATAATTTATATATATATATAATTTTATATATATAATACATATAATTGCCATTCTTTCACTATTGATGTTCACCCATTGCATTCTACACACATATATATACAGAAACAGTTATTTTTTTGCTCTTCACTAGTTTTCCTTTTTTTATATCTTGTCTCGGTTTATATCTTAATTTCATACATGATAACGTGTACTGACTTTTTAAAATATTATCTAGCATTTTCACGTTGATATCTTGTGCTTTTGTTTCAGATCATAAAGTTTTGCAAAAGCATAACCAGCATTATGCAAGGTAAGTTTTTTCTTAACAAAATATATTTAAGGCTAGACAAAATTCTTTCATACTGTACCTTCAGTTAGTAAAAGCTGAGACAACTGTTTGGGATAATTCAAACGCAGTTCAATGAAAACCCAAGTGTAGTAGAGGATTTTCACCTACGTGTACTAAAGAATTCTTACAATATTTGTAAGGTTTTCTTCAGACTGCCAAGGCATTTTTTTATAAAATAATTAAAAATATGATCTTCAAGCATAATTTACTTTATCTTGTTTTATGAAGTTACAAGTTCTCACAACTTACAACAAACAAACATCATTTTCATGATTTCATAGTGCTATGACCAAGATGCATGTATGTACTATCTGAATTATAATTAGAGTACCTTTATATTTACATGTATTTTTTCCATTCTTTTCAACAGAAAAACAACCATTCCAGTGTTACATACATGCAGTTTCACCAGTAAAAAAGGCAAATAGAAGTGATAAGAAGTACTTCAACTTCACAGTCCAAAGAAAAAATAGCCGTTCCCGTGGGGATTGCTTTGTTCCTCAGATGCACTCCAAATTAACCACTTTCCAAAAGTCCAAGAGTCAAGTGAAAGTTGAGAACTATGGAATGTCAAACAGTAATGATATTGTCTTTAACCAGAATACTAAAGTATTCTTACAAGATCAACCTGAGCAAGACTTCACATTTGCTAATGACCTGGCAGTTGCTAACAGTGGTTTGGCTAAAGACATTGCATCCTTGAGTAATATAGCCTCAGACCAGATAGTATCACTTAAAGCTTGTGTAACCCGTGTGTCAGGAGTAAAGAAAATAACCACTCAGTTTCAAGGAACTTTATTAAAGCAAGAAGTTCATTTAGCAGACTGTTCAGTTAGCATAAAACTTGTCCTTTGGGAATCCAATGTGGAAACTTTGAACTTAAAAAAGACTTACATTCTGAAAAACCTGAAAATCAAAGCAAGTAAACAACCGAGATATCTCAGCACATCAAAAGATATAGAGTTCCAGTTTTCTGAAACAAGTCCATTTGAACAAGCACTGGCTCAAGTTGATGATTGCTCTGATTTATCATCCCATTCTATTCAAGGCAAAATAATTGGTGTACAACAAATTCAGAATTCCAAAGGCTGTGTAACGTGCAGAAAAAAGGTCATTCCCTTGCCATCCGACAATTCACTTGGTAAAAGTGAAGAGTGCGAGCTTGTACAGCTTCTTCCCCTCTGCGCCTCTCAGTGGTACATGAGAATAGTGGTCCAGGAAACCTCAAGTACACCACCTAAGATACACCGCCTCACCTTATTAAACCAGCAAGTCCAGGAGCTTATGAGTTCCTTGTCCATTCAGGATGGCAATGTCCCTGAAAGCATCCTAACAGTTGCCATTTTAAAGGCTGACAAATGTTTTACCATTATCTTTGACCAAAATTCTCATAAAGTAGAAAATATGCAAGTCAGCATGTAATAGTTTGAACTTGTATCTATATTTCTTGACAGATATACATCGAGTTGATGGAATTGTTACTTTTGGTGTTTTGTTCACATTGTTGTATGCAGGTAAACAGCTTAATGAAATCTGCATTACATTCAACATTTTTATGGCAGATGGACATATATACTTCTTATTAGATTATGATAGACCAATTGGGTCTAATAGTGCATATTATTTTTTATGTATTTATCCATTCCAGGTATACAAAAGGTAAAGGTAAAGGTTTCTTTATTTAATGTCGGTAGGTCCGTCAGTTCATAGAACTGTTATCAGTGGAAGTCGACGGTGCACCCTTTACCCCCTCCCTCTGTCAGTGCTCCATTTTACGGGTATTTAAAGCTACAGCTACACTGATCAGAGAAAAGTTGGAACAGATGTTGAAGTCACTGAGAATCGAACTGGGGACCTCCAGCACAGAAGGTAGCGCACTTACCAACTATGCTACATGCCTACTCCTATCGAAACAAATGGTCTCAGTGAAAAGGTTTGAATAAATTCCTGACTACCTTGATTATTAGTGACACTATAACGAGTAAAGTAACAGAAATAAAATCTTCTCTTAAGAACTTGTTTATGCCGTGTCTTCTTTACGTGTCCTGTTTCCTCCATTTTGTAAACACGAAGCTTGGTAGACCCGCTTTCAAGGCCTTGCAAAAGACTGGGAATGAAATTTAGGTACCAGCTCAAATGAAATATCAACCGGCAGACAATTTTCTTAGCGAGAACCCTGGGTTAAAACATTTGATCACAGCCTTGAGTATCTAGGGTAAGGAACTAAGGATTCGACTGAGCTCTAAAGAAGGCGTAATGCTCAAAATTCAGCTACATAAACATGATGGTAAATGACAAAACTTTTCATCGACGTTTCAGCGTTTCTGTCAGGCATTCATCTACAGTTCTCAGTTTTTAAATTTGTAGCCTAAGTTTTTTTTAAATAGCTCGCTTTTGAAAGTGATTTGGAAAACAGCGAAAAGTTGGATAAAAGTTTTGTCATTTAACTACTCAATGAGTTTGTGACTTCAGACCGTGAATACATAATTGGAGCAACTGGAGCACACCTTGTATCTCTTGGCTTCAGCTTCTAGTGTTTCCTTTTGTGTCAGGCCCTCGAACAACCCAGCACGAGTCTTGGCAAGCTGAGACTGTCGATTAGAACATAGGCGAGATAATGAGGGAAGAATATAGTGTATTATCGTATTTATTCGAATAAGCGCCCTGGACGCTAATTAAATTTTTTGCTTTTTTGGGTGGCGCTTATTCGAGGTGGGCGATAATTCGAGGCTGGGCGCTAATTAACTTTTCACGATTTTCAGCAAGCAGGAAATTTATTTTGCGTGATCACAACAGCAAAATTGGCTTAACGATTTTCACACTTCACTCAGGATAATCAATTTCACTCTCATTGTGTGCCCTCGATATCTGACGGTATTATCCATTGTAAGCTACTGAGGAAATGAAATAATCAACACCTCTCTTGTACACTTATTATGAGTGTCGAATTTCGTTCCTTTTTCTTTTTATTAGCTTTTTTGGGGGGAGGGGGTGGGCGCTAATTCGAGGTTAGGCGCTAAATCGAAAAAATACGGTACTTAAAGATTTGAAAAAAACAAAATTGGCAGTGAGGTTCGGCTGATAATTAGGAGGAATACTAAAAAAGTGACAAGATCTTTACCCAGTACCCAGACTTTTCCAGGTAATTTCTAGGTATATGGAAATTTTTAAAGGTCTTTGTCACTTGCTTAAAAGCCAATTAGCACTAAACTAGAGTTATCTTTCAGCCCATGTTCCAACCTTACAGAGATGGATTTGAGCTGCAACTTTATGATTAACATTTTTTTCCTTGTGAAATCTGAACAGTATTTTATGAGAACCGTAAACCGTTTCACAGGGAACAAATTACGCTTATAATCTTTATTAACCCCAGGGCTAGAGTTAATTTGAACAACCCAGCACAGATAAATGACAAATGTCCCTCAGTCAAACACAAAGTTACCCACTTGCTTTCGGTAATTCTTTCGTTGACACAGAAGAGTTCGAGCAAAGGTAACAAAAATAACTAGTGAAAACCAACTACCCAATAAAAATCATATTAAGTGGGCCAAAAAGTAAACGTTCAAAGATTACTGTAGATCTTTTACAAAAAAAAAAAGGCTTTCAAAGAATTCAATGCCTTGAGCGGTGGCTCCCGAAATTCAGGAGCTTGCAGGGTTTCCTGATGGCGTGCGAACTGCGCAGTGAGTGTGTATAAGAAGGCGAAAACCTAAAAAAACGATGTCAAATTAAGGTCATTTTCTAGATATTAGTTCTATTTCCGCCATAAAGGTTTCGCTAAAACTCATTTTGTTGCTCAACTCAGTTGATATAATACCTTTACACACTAAAAA
>JANCMA020242052.1:0-12758 GCA_024336925.2 Zoanthus solanderi | reverse complement strand
CGCAAGACTTGGCTTCTCAGTCCAGTATATCAAGTATTACATCAAGTGGCTGAAGAACGCGACACAAATTAAAAAAAGGAAAAAAAAAAAAAACACGGGGCAAACCTAAACTTGTACCGCGCTTCGCTGCTGGCACAAGTAACAAGTAATAAAGTAAGATCATCGACGTATATTGCCCGAGGGCCCCAATTGCGAGCGAGGTCATTAACCACTATAGCAAACAACAAAGGACCCAAACGGGCTCCCTGTGGAATACCACCGTCATGGAGAAAGGCGGCAACCCACCTAATTAGACACGGATGTAGACTATATTGTTGAAGTTTAGAAATATGTGGATTTGTTTGTTAAGGTCTGGTTGCATTTCCGTATGTAAAGGGCTTCTTTGAGTTTGAGAGAGAATGGAGTATTGGCATTGTCTAGGACAGTAAAGCAGGAGCGAGTGTATTTGGATTTGCAGTTAGGATTTTGTAGGTGTTTGTATATATGGGAGTTTTTATCAAAAACATTTTTAGTTTTAAAGACGCAATTCCCAGTGTCCTCACCTACTTATTACGCATATCTTGTATCCTATTACTAAATTTAACATTGTCTGTAATTAGTTAACCTATTCATCGAGTATCACCTCGCCTGTATCATATTCTGTAATATATATTTCACACTGTAAACAACTAGTTCATTCGCACTGAAGATGGATGGCTTACAGTTAAGTCGAAACATGTTTGTTATATAATTTTTTTCGTTTGTTTCAAATGCCTAATTACGGTACACCTTTTAAACTCTGAAAGGCAGTGTAACGTTCTTGAATTTAGAGCAAAACACGTAAATTTGTTAATGTGACGCAAACTCATCATATAGTTTTAAAATTTTAATGGCATACATTTTCTCAAAAAAAACCTAACTATTGCATTCCACTATTTAAACCCCCTTCTAAGAAGTCTTCAGTCTAGGGCATAAAAACCCTTTGGGTGGTACAGTATATATATTATATCTCGTCCGCAGAAGTCAGAAATGTTTTTTGTCAAAACAAAGTATTGAAATGTTAGCCACTTTAATACTTTCAACTGCCTTAAATCAGGATATCAGTGTAACGTACGTGTGACACTGGCATTTTCTCGGCAGATTTGTGCTCAATTATACTAAAATTTTATTCACCAAAAGCCATAGCTCAAAAAAAAAATTCCATGACTTTTTCATGGCCCTAGCCATTTTTCCTAAATTCCATGACTTTTCCAGGCCTGGAAAATGCACTTATAAATTCCATGACTTTTCACAATCATGACCGTGTGAACCCTGAACATGTTGTACGTCCCCTGCTCCAATTGGGACAAATACATTCGAAATAATGAACAGAATTAAAAGTAATAAAGGTTTTATTTATAATTCGGTGAAGAAACGTTTTCCCCACTACATTCTCTCAAGTCCCATTTTAAATTAGAAGGTGTGGGAGGTACTGATTCCCTGAAATAACTAAAATGCCAAGTGTCAAGGAACAAAAGGTTAAAAATGTAAGGGAGCGAATAAGCCGAGATCACTTTTCGACATGAATCAAAATATTATAGTCGAGGTTTGTTTGTCAGCTAACCAAACCTTTTGAATTTTCATCCTACTAAAGAGATAAAACTTGATGATACGTTTACGCCTAAAGATCTTGTGTCATACTTAGCATAGCTTGGCCTTCGCGTCACTGGAATACGTGATATATTTTGTTACCTTTACTGAACTGATCTTGGCGCTCAGTAAGAAGGTTTATAAAATCCTACTTGTTGCATTTCCTAACTAGAGTACAGCGGAACCTCTTAACGACCACAAACGAGCCAGATTAAAGAGGTTCCGCTGGTCAGTCGAGGCTGGTCATGATCATATTTCATAGTTGGTGTTAATAAATGACGTGACGTCATTCACGGACTCTATTTCAAGAGTATCGTTGTTTTACCTACTTTCGTACGACTCTTCCGCAAGCATTTACAACGTATTCAAATCAAAATATATTTAATTCAATCAGAACTATTTTAACAAGAGCTACTGAAACTAAACGAACAAAAGCCTTGATAAGGTCAAGTGGAGTAGGCCCCAGTTTTCATTCGTGAAAATGATTTTGGGAAAAAAAGTCTGTAACTATTTTTTGGCTTGTCCTGCCCTCAAGCCAGTCATTGCACCTGACTAATTACTTTATCAAAAGTCCTTTAACTTTCAAATGTTTTAATGATAACGACAATATGACATGTAACGGACATCTATTCACGATTTATATAGTTTATGTGTGTTAACGAGGTCAAAACAGAAAATGCACGTTGGGTGTAAAAAAAAATTTTCGTTGGTCGCATTATAAACGAGGTGTTCTTTATAAAAATTTTTGTGATACCCTTCGCTCTCTTCAAACAACTCTAGATTCCCTTTATTTCAATTGAACGTTTGTATCCATAAGCTTCAGAGAGCGCATGCGTGCTGCAACTGAACCCTTAAAGCCACTGAAAGTGGGAACCAATTTCATGGCCACATTTTAGTGGGGTCCTAATGGGCCCAGTCAGAACGGCGTGGTCATTTTCATAAAATTCTTAGATTCATTTCTTATGGCAAAGCCTATTGTTGAGTGAAAAGTGAAACTCAAAAAGATAGATTCAAAAGGCACTGCAAACAGCGCAATGATAAACAGCAAATCAGTTTGTAAAATAACACCAGTATTCTTAACGATAACACTGTTTGCGTATATACTAGACTGTGCCATAAAAATAACTTTGTTTGTTTTTCATTGAGTGCTTTCCACAAAAAGGTTATCTAAACTATGAACAAGACTTGTAACTACTTAACTAGCTACAATAATCCCGAGATTGTCTGACAGAGAAAGGAAATTGACGGATTTTCATTTAAGTACTTTTTTCTGCTTTTTCCTTCCGGCCATGCCCAGTCATTCTCGAGATCGCTATCAAGTGCAAAAAGATCGTTTAGTTGAGTAAACAATTTTAAAAACTTGCTTTTGTTTTATAAAAATCCCGTAGTTGTTTTCCGCTTTTTTATCGGGATGGGTTAGTTAAATTTAGAACGTGATATCATCCGAATTTTTTTAGTTTCGCGAGTTTCGCAGTTTTTCACTATGATCTTCCTATTTATTTGTCGCTCGAAACGGAAATTTTGTAGAACCACGCGTTAATTACAACTTCAGTTTTTTAAAAAGCTAAACATATCTTTTGTGAACAAAACTAGACAAGCTTGGGAAAATTAACAGGGTACCCGTTGAACGTTTATTTCAAATCCCTGAAGTGCAACAGAATACGCAAAATGGCGTTCTGAATGATCATCGCGATGATTTCCGCAACCTTGCCGATATCACATATATGCCATAGGGAAAACATGTCTATAATAAATCAAACTTATAAAACCTGAAGAGACCGAGTAACAGTCTGAGAGTCTGCAGTAATATACATTGTAAATATCTTTACTTAAGCATCATTTTCAACATTAAACTACCATATTAAATTGGTTGTGGTAGACGCAGCTGAGTTTGATAAGAATTTTAAATGAAAGGCACTTTTTAAGCGTTTGTGGCTACTGCAAGTAGACTTGGAATGCGAAGAAATTTATAGTACATAGATAGTTAAGCAAACCGTTTGAATCTAGTTTGAATGTTGAGAAGTTTATCAGCTGACTATTGATTGATTCCGAACAATGTATCGAAGTTTTGCGGGCTTCCTGTGGTATTTGGTGACTTACCTAGGCTTCCTGTTGTGGTGTACTCACTTGCTTAAGTGGCTACCGTCTATCGACGCAGTTGCCACAAAAACAAATAACGACACTTTTCAAACTGTTTCAGTTTTAACAGACATGTTTTTGGCATTTCATCTGCCAGCTTCAGTGCATCTTCTAGCTTGAGTCATTAATTTTTCTCGCACTGAAGATGGCAGATGAAGTATCAAAACGTTCGACGAAGGACTGAGGCGTCCGCACGCAGTTCAAATTCTTTTCACTACGGTGTAAGACTTATAAATTTATCAAACAGTTTTAATGTATCGTTCTTTTACTTGATTACACCAAGCCTTAAAGTCAGATAAGACAAGACAAAACCCAAGAGTCAGTAGTAACTAATCATTAAGGTCTCACTAACTATCGTAACTATCGTAAAAGTCATGACGTCCCGCGCTGTTGGGTTCTAGTTTTTAGGTGTTTACGATTTTATTATGGTGTTATCGAGATATAATTATCATGAGTTCTTAGTGTTGATATAAAGTATTTTCAATAATTATTTGACATTTTAGGATGGAGGGATCCCATCGTTTTCTGAAGAAACGTGGGTCGGTGGAAGCCGGGCTGATGGTGGCTTTTTTGATAGATGATTTTCAAACGGAATGAAAAAGAGATGTTACGTATTTTCAATACATTTTCTTTCACAACCGATAACAGAATTATTTGAAAAAAATTAAAAAATAATCACTTGTGTTTAGCATATTTTAAAAACGTAATGACGCTAGTGTGCTGTGACGGTTAGTAAAAAAACAGTTGTACAAAAAGTTTTACTCGTAGTGGACACAAAAAGAAACATCACTGAAGTTAATTAGTCTACTGAAGGCTTACGTCCGAAAAGTTAGTTTTTTTGTCTTATTTTTTTTTCACGTTGGAATGACTAATCAATTATGCAGGTGTTGCCAGAATATTATTGAATTATCTGCGCTCGTGTTCGAATATGCTAATTGTGGTTTTTGTTTTTGTTTTTTTTTTTTATTTTTTTTTTCAGCGTTCTACGGATGAAAATTTCTAAACTGAGCCCATCCAAAAAAAAACAACAGAAAAATAATCTTTATACAAATATGACATATTAAACGCAAGCTAAAAGAATGAAACAACAAAGACAAGCCACAATGAAAAAAAATAGAACAATACATTTTTCTGTTTTTATTTGTATTAATTAAAAAAACATCCACAACTTTGTATTTAGAGGAGAAACATTTTGATGATGTATATCGTTTTACTTTTAGTTTAGTTTTAGTGTAAGTAGACTTTTTTGAAGAACCAGTAAAATTTTGCTCAGGCTTAATGTTATTTTTCAGCAACTTGAGTTGAGGCTCAAAATGTTTAATATTTTGTTCTTGATCGTCATATATTATCAAATTCTAAAAATCAGCTATAACGACCTCGGGTGCTATTGTAAGCTCTTTTTTGTCTTGTGATTAGCGGCAGGAAGTATCTTCAGTATTTCAGTTTGTGAAAAGATAGTGTTTTACCTTTGCTATTCAAGTTTTTTTCTTACTTAATTTGTTCATATTTTTCAGGCGATTCGAAAATCACAGTTTTAAGTTTATTCCATTAATAGGAAAAGTGTAGAAGTTACCGATACGGATAATTCTAGTATTGTCGTGAAAGAAAAACACCTGCTTTACAACGAAGAGATACGTGCCACTATCCAAAGAAATTATGACAGTACATATTTTAATAAATTAGCTTTTAAAAAGTTTATACCAAGATATAGCTTATAGTTATATGATAACGTCGGTAAAGTTAAATCGAATTAATTACATTGTTTTTACTTTAACCCGCGGTTGGTTGATATTCATTATCCATTACTTATAATGTATATAATATGAAATTACAATGTCCGAAATAGGAACTATTGTTAAATATCTTTCTTCACAAGAATTGTTTTAATCACACAACATTTGGCGATATTAGTTTTAATTGTGGAAATTATTGAAAATGCACAACTTCCTTTCCAGCTGACTTTTCCGTGGATCAAGTTTCTTTGAATTTGCCTGTCAAAAAGATCGGACGTGACAAGCTTTTCCGGTATGCTAACTTCTGGTAACAAAATCCAGCCAGTAAAACTATTTAATGAATTAAAACTATGAAAAGATGCCGTTATTAAAATTAGAAACTAAAAAAGACGAGTCAAGGACTCAAGCTGAAATTTATTGAAAATCTTTTCAATTTCTTGTTAAACGATCGCATAGAAACGCGACGGGGTTCAATCACCGCCTACACCATTAAGTCTATTGACTGTCTAAAATTTTCGTCCAAATTCACCACAAAACAACTGCTCATAACCTATCTTTGAAGCCCTGATATGAATGATTTTCCTATTATTTTAGCGATAAAGCCGATAACACACCGGGTTGATCGAAATTTCGGGCTGTCTCGGTTTCTTAGCTACCAAATTTGTTGATTCAAATGTTTGCAATCTTACGTCAGTCCCTAAATAGAAAGTAGTCACATGAGATGCTGACTAACAATGACTTGTCACTCTAAACCAATCAGTGAGAGAGTTTTACAACATTAACATTGGCCAGACAATGGTAAGCCAATCACATTCAAATGACATAATCTACAAAAATAGATTCCGAAGGCGAGTGTATTTGAGGAACGCAAAAAACCGAAGGTCAGCGAATTAAACGTCGCTTGAAGATTTTGACGAGGATTATACGTAGTTGATTTTACGAATACATAGAACAGGAAGTTATTTCATGGACATCTCGTTCTACGAGGAGCACGTTATGCCTGTAAATTCACCTCGAGAGAACAAAATGTACGATAAATCAGCACTACAGTTGGATTTAAACTCAAACGCGCCGAGACGACCAAAACATTTGTTTGATAATGTCAATGTGAACAACAATGCGATATTAACTTCTCCAGACTTAAATTTGTTAAAACTCGATTCACCTGAACTTGAAAAGTTGATAATACAAAACGCTGGTGGGCTGCTTACTACTCCAACACCAACCACATTGTTTAAAAGAGACTTAACAATTACTGAGGAACAAGAGATCTATGCACGAGGGTTCGTCGAAGCATTGCAAAAGTTACATCAACAAGCTCAACCCGAGGCAAGTGCTGTAGTCACGTCGTCCGAAAGCAGTAAGAGTTTACCGACAACAGAAACGATTTCAAGAAACCCACTATTCACTGGAAGAACGTTAGTGAGTTCTTCAAACGAATCGGTGCTTACTAAGCTAACATCTTGTACAAATTCTTTATCAGGCGCGCCAAATACTTTGTCGACCATTTCTACAAATTCACTTCCGCTCGAAACTTTAGCTCCAGTTGTGGCGTTTAGCGAAACAGGGAATCCTCCACAGTCAAGAGAAATCATTTATCCTAAATTCCAGCTGCAGCAGCGGACATCAAACACGATTCCCTTTCAAACACTTGGTTATGGTCAGCCCAGCACAAGCCAAACACAGGTTTCCTCTGGTTCAAATTTCGACGAGCAAGGAGGTCAAGTCGTCCCGGGAACACCACCTCTTCCACCCATTGATTTAGATTTGCAAGAAGAACGAAAAAACCTGAGAAAAAAACAGAGAAATCGCAAAGCAGCATCAAAGTGCCGAAAAAGAAAGCTTGAGAGAGAAGCTCAATTAGAAATGAAAGTAAAGGAAGAAAAGGAAAGACACCACAAACTCCAATTGGTGGCCGTTGAACTGAGAAAGCAAGTTTGCGAGTTGAAAGAACAAGTTATGAAACATGTGTCTGCAGGTTGTAAAGTGATGTTAGCAGGCCAGTCAGAGGGTATCATGGTTTGAAAACAAGAATATGAGAGAGAGAGAATTGCTACCCAGTGTCTTGGATGGACGAATGCAAACCGCGAACTGGCGTCGTATTACATTATCAGTATCATTATCGACCGAAGATTATGATGGCCATAAAAACAGTTAACGCTTGAACTGTTTGGCGAATGCCGTTACATTCAAATTATTGTTCTGCAGCTATACGGCTATAAAGTTTTTTTTTACCAAAGGACATAAAGAACGAAAGATAACCTTGTTTGGTTTATGATACAATCGCTCTTTATTCTGTTTCACATTGAGACTGAGGGAACTGACAGAACGTACAAAAATATTTATTGCCCTGATAAAACTGTTTTAATGAAGGTATTATTTATTTCCTAAACTGTTTTTTGGAACAAATATGCTCAGACATTTTCGCGTTCAATAAGGTCTGTAATTCTGACATTCGGTACAATTTTAATATGAGACTTTAGTTTCGGAGATATTTTTAATTTACTTCACTCAAGTCTTAAAAATCTTGTCAGTATATCTCTAGACAATAGAAAAACCTTATAAATTTTTACATAAACTTTTGAATGCTACTGACTTTACAACATTGCTTTATGATCATTTCTCCTAAATTTAACTGGAAGTGTCTAATCTTGTTGATACAAGAGTTTCAGGTATTAAGAAAATCTATAAAATGCGATGTTAAAATATTGCAAATTGAATAATAAAATAATGAACGGGATATTAAAGTTGTTGCTTGAATTTTTACAACAGCTTTCGAATTTCAAGAAAAGCGAAATCAATTTTGGGGTATTTTCCCGCAACAGGTAATTGACACCGGAAGTTATTTACGCGTGGTAATCAACTGGTAAGCTTGTGACAGGAACAGATTTCTAAAATATCCAACTATAAGATTTTTAAAGCTATGTGTGGATAAACAAATTAAATGAGATTTTTTGTTAAATTGCAAAAGGTTTAGTTATTACTTTTATTCATTTATAAAAATTATTTCTGCAACAGTTATTTTGGATGGTAATGGATTTTTTGCTTTATTGCTTAGACTCGGCACTTGCAATCTTACACTTTCACTTTACCAAACATTGTCTTTCAGTTTTAAAAAAAGCTTATAAAACAAATAACAATATGTGAATTTCACAACCATTATTTCTTAAAACACATCTCTTGAAAACAAAGTCTTTAATTTTTGAATGTTTAATGCAACAGCAGTGATTTTTTTAACCCTAAAAATTATTTATCACACAAATAATGAAAGTTGACTCCACAATAAATATAACACAAGTACGATTTTTTAAGCTGTTTTCAAAAATTTACAATTCTGTTGCAGGAAAACTGTAATGCTTTATCCATGGCTCTTGACAAGAATGGATTACTAAATTTTGGTCACATTTACAATGGTAAAGATTCAGGTGTTGGAAATAAATACATGTTGTATTTGGACAATGTCCAGAAAATTCTTCATGTGACTGAGCATGTGTACAAAAGTGTTATCAAGAGAAGGTTTTACTGTTTTCAAACCAATTTCATTAACTAGCCAAAGAACAAAAACAAACTTTATTTACAATAAGTTTAACACGGTTTGTGTATGTTGTAGTTAATTTTTGATCTCAGTTAATTTTTTCTTCTAACTCATCATTTGGTTTTACGTCCATTTTACATGCTGGCATGCATTGGATGGTAACTAGATAATTTTTTTCTACTCAGGTAGTTTTTTTTCTAACTAACTGATTTTTTTCTAACTAGGCAAAAAATTATACTAGATATATTTTTTCTAACTAGTGGTATGAAAAGAAAGTATTTGAGAATTTGCATCAATTGCTTGTGTGGCCTAGTGATAGTGATAGTTGACTTGAAATCCAGAGTACAGAGGTTCAAATCTTGGTGAGTACAAATAAAACTTCTTTGAAAAAAAAAAGTGGTTGATTGATGTGTGTGGGTTTGGGGTGCAATAGTTGGGGGGTGGGGGTACAGTGTAGGTGGGAAAAGGGGTTAGGGTTAAGGGTAGGGTTGGAACTGGGGTTAGGGTTAGGATTAGGAGAACTGGAGGAGAAGTGGAGAGAAAAAGAAAAAAGGAGGAGAAAATACAACAAAATGCTTTTATTTGATTCATCAGTAAAGAATTTTTAAAACAACTTTTCTGAGCAATAAATGACCATTTATACATTTGGGGCGAAACGACTTCAGCATGGGGCGAAACGACTTAGAATGGTGCGAAATGACCTAGGAAGTGGGGGGAAACGACCTGGAATGTGGGGTGAAATGACTTGGGGCGAAACAACCATGGGGCGAAATGACTTGTATCCAAAAGCAAGTACAAACTCAACAAATAAGAGTCTTAGATTGTCTGCTCATACATTTAAATATATCAAGAATGCTCAGTAGATTAGACAGACCACACCACATCAGGATAACACTACCCAGTACTCTTTACGTTAGATGTGTGTGGGTTCTTGTCCCACAATAGAGGGTCAAGAGAGTATGCCTACAGTTTAATGCCCATATCCGAGGAAATGCGAAGGTCTAACCATTTGCAGATGTTAGGGCAAAGGAAGCACCTTCTCCTCAATTATTTTAAGTCCCTGTTGATGCTGCCAGGAATCAAACCTGAGCCTCCCATATAGTAGACTGGTGCCTAGTTACCAACTAGTTCGCCTTAAAAAAGGAGGTGGTAAAATATTCATGACAAGCATTTGAAAAGTTGAAGATATGTATGATACTTACAGTGTATAATTCCTAGATAGATAAATAAATATTTAATGATAACTCCCCTAAAGGGGCATTTCAGTATCATATTAAATTCCTCCCGCCCCCCTTTCCCTCCCAGTTAAGAATCCCAACTGGTAGGAGGCAAACCAGTTGGCTGTTTACAAGGCGTGGTGAATTTGCCCCTAGTATCACCGAGGACAAATCCATTCAGTAGTCCGAGATGGGGATTTGAACCCAGGTCTTCCGTATTCAAATCCCCAGCTCCAACCACTGAGCCATGCTGCTTCACTAGATGTTAAGGATTGGCAGAAATACACGGCATTTAAGTTATCTAGATCATTTAGTTTACACGCCATGATATTACTCTGGATGCTGCTCAAATCCCATTTTTATTTAAAATTGTCTGATGGTGTTTTGTTATAGAAAGGAGTTGTATATGGAACTTACTTGGGTGTCCGTTATATGGGAACATCATCATCACATGGAAGGGGAAAAGGTGGAGTCATCATCAATGTTGCCTCAATGGCAGGTTGGTCTGTTACAGTACATATATGGAACGGGGAACTAGCTCTCTACTTTCAACTCTTTGATTTAATTTCTTTATTGGTTTTGTTGGCCTCTGCCCTACATGCCCTTGGCAAAGCCAGCGTGGCTAAACTTTGGCCAGCACAGAGGAAGTTTGCTTAGAGGAGTTTTCTAAAAAAAAGTCGATTCCTTCATATTTTCGCCACAAAATCGTGCTTTGAAGTACCTGCATCGGCCACGCCCAACGAAGATGACCGGGAGTTGTTAAGTCTGGGTCCAGGATAGGCCGCGACGTCACTTCAGGAATCGTCTACTCTCCCTGGCAGTTTATTTCAATGTTTCATTGTATTTCCATACAAACTCGATCATTTTTCGGATTATTTACGCCAAAAAATGATTGATTTTGTATGAAAAAACAATGAAACACTGAAATGAAGAGTCGACGATCCCTGAAGTGACGTCATGGCCTGTTCTGGACCCAGATTTAGCAACTCCCGGTTATACTCTTCTAAGCATCCTAGAAATACCAAAACTGAAAATTTTTTTTTCAAAAACTGTAAAATTCGTTTAGCTTATCCAGCGTTTCCCGAATTGTTAATCTTCTGAATGTTAGAATATAAAGTATAATCACGGTTATGCTTCTATCAGATTTTTAGGTTATCAATATCAGTGTGAAGAATTGGACATTTTCTGATTTAATATATATATTTTAAGCTTATTCGTTCTAGGAACAGACATTTTTGGACAAAATCGATCAAGTTTCCCCAGATTTTAAAAATTTTAATGAATTTCTTTTACAACATACTTAATTTAACATAGATTAATAATGCAAATTATTCATTGCTCCAAGCTGAAACTTTCGTATCCACGTTTGAATGGAATATAAAAATCATATTAACCTGTAACATCAATGCTGCAATGTTAAAGCAAGGTACTGGGCCTCCTCTCGGTTCATTCGAATCGCCAAACCCTGGATCGAGGTAGTTACTCCAGTTGAAAGAGTTATTTCTTCAACCCCATGGGAGTAAAAACTACTCTCTAAAAATAACAGTGTGAGAGGGGACATGTTTCTTCAAATGCTCCAGCATCTCCCCTGACAATATTTGGAACAGTAATGTTCACAAAAAGTCTGTACTTACTCTTAGAACGGTTGTCAGATTTAAAACGTTAGGGCTTTAATGTTACACAAGCAAAGTAAAGCAAATGAAAAAGTTGCAATCGTTTATATTTCCTTGTCGAATTGCCATATTTGGAAGTTCTCCATTCAATTTAAGGTCTCAAGTTTTTCAACTCAAGTCGAGAAACTCCGAATGGTAAAAGTGTTGCTTTGATTGGTGACATTTCTTCATACATTTTTTAGTATACAGTCAGCCACATAATAGTTTCCTTCGTGTTTATGCTGTTTTTTATTTTTTTTTAAATATTACAAAACTCTATTTACATATTCAGCACCCAAAACTATATAACAATGTACACTTCATATATAGGCTATATAGACGTAGATTGAAAGAAAAAAGTTAGAAAACTTTCTTTTTGTAATGTGATAATTATGTTTTAAAACATTTTAAAAAACACGCTATATACTATATAAAATTTAGTCGATAAATTTTTGTTGAAGTTTTTTTAATTATTAGAATTCAAGCAAAGAGAACAATAAAACCAACAGTACTGAATGCATGCGTCTCAGGGTCAGATTAAAACATTATATTTAGTAAATAAAGCTCTTCAGGCGGCTGATGTATCGGAGGATGTAATGTCCGCGGCTGATAGATTGTCCTAAAAAATAAACAGTTGGCCGAGATGCACCTCGGGGGACTGAATTGTTAACTAAAGTACCCAAAATAATTTAAAAATAAATTCAATCTCTTTTACCGACCCTATGCCAAATACTTTTTGTTCCTTAAAAACGTATAAATAAATCTAAAGTACCCAATAAATTTTAAATAATAGGCCTTTTTGCAGTTGGAGGTCACGTGACCACATCCACCTTAAATTAATCATTTCTGACAAAATGATGTTCAGAAATGGAAA
>JANCMA020241945.1:0-12761 GCA_024336925.2 Zoanthus solanderi | reverse complement strand
ATTCGAAATTGAGTATATATAACAAAACAATTTCTTATTCAGTTTTTTTTTTAAAAAAACCTATAGATTTAATTCGAGGCTGAACGTTTTTAAAAGTATTTTGAAGAGTTAAGCCTCGAATGTCATTAAATATAGCTCGGATAATGTTCACATTTATTTGTTTTCGGCAAAGTACAAAATGAAAATTGTTCGGCTTACTCGCTTCGGGACTAGAATATTCTCAACTGATGATATTAAATTTGGATATATTTTAGTACTGTGTTTTCATCAGTTTTATCTGATGAATTTTAAAATTTCAGAGGAACAATTCTCATTCAATTATATCATATATCACAGGTTGTACTTCCCATGTCGTAGTGAAGCTGAAAGGATCGCTATTGTCTGTTATCATTTCTGATGTCCTACAGCTGAGCCTGCCTGAAATTATTCCGTGAGAAAGCGCCGCTTATATACGTTTTTTTATTAATATGTGACACTTCTTTAAAAAAACTTATTAGCCTTTTTTTCATTTTAGAGCTAGCATTCTGTGTTCAACTGAACAAACAAAACATCATCTTATTTCAATAAACATCCTGTTGGACTGGCATTTCATATTTTGAATGGCAAGTTTTTGATGGCCGCCTCAACATATTTAATTATGCATATAAAAGAACATGTTCTTAATTGTTTTCGGCTGGGAAAATATTTTTAAACAACTGTTTTTCTATAATTCACACAACTGTTTTCTATATTTCTTATGATTCTCTTGGCATAATCTTTCCATCTAAATTTATAATTCATAAAGTAAGCTTCTTTGCTCTTTTAATACTCTTTTAATCATTTTATAGAAAATCGAAATAGAAGAACTGTTAGAATTAAGAGAAGATTGAAAAATTACTGTTATTAAAGAACTACAAAACATTCATCCATTGCGACAGTACAAAGAAAATGCCATGAGAAAAAAATCTAAAACTGAACTAAACTAACACAGATACGCCCTTAAAGTGATTTGTCAAAGATAGTATTAAATTGAAATTCCTTTTTCAAGAACAAAAGGCCAATATTCTTGTTCATCTAGACTAATTGAAACCGTCACGCCTGCTATTTTCTCATAGTCTTGGCAGATAAAACCACCTTTATTCGATAAAGTTGTAAATTTGTAAACATTTGGTATATTGTCAATTAAATTCCTAAGCTAAGATTGTTTTGATTTTGTTGATTTTAATTTGACAAAGTTACCAACATATAGTTGATCCAAAGCAACATTTTTCTAAGGAATGTTTAATTAAATGAAAATTTTATAATCCCTTCAATCTTGCCAGTTCAAGTACCAAGAAAAATGTTTTAAGTAATTGTTTTTTGGCCGTTTTAACATGGATCAGTATTCAGGAAAAAATAAGATAAAATATACAGTTTTCAAAAATATCATGTCATACCACATACCTGCTTTTTGATAATACTTTATGTCAGTTTTTCGGTGTTTATTTGGAATGTATAAGGTACCTGTTTGTCTGGTTTAGCGTGTTCATAAACGTTTGCCATGTGCTGCAATATCAATTCAGTAAACTCACAGCTTATAGTTACCAGTCGACTGGTAGAGCGATATGATGTTTCAAGGAATTTTTACCTTAAAGTAGAGAAATTCAACAATTAAATTGTTCTTTCTAATTCAGATGTTTGCATTTATAATTTCATATCTAGCTCAGTAACTGATCACAAACTCATATATATATAAACAAAACAGTTGTAAGAAAACTACTTTATTGTTTCACGACTGCTTAGTAATCTACAGGTTTTCCGGGCAAACTAGAGATCTTTTAACTGATTTCCCATCATAAACTGGATTCCTTTTCAGTATTATTATTAAACAAAGAATTTGCCAATAAATCTGTTTCAGATCTATGCTCTATCTTAATCAATATACGTCACTCTAAAACAGCGAAGACGCGAGTTTGTCAAATAGCTAACTAGAACAGAATAGAATTGTTATCTTCTCTCATGGTTAACAAGAGATAAAAAAACAAGCTGTATTGTAATAAGACGATTGTAATTGGTTGTGGCCGGAGTTTTAAAACTTTTAAACCAGCTCTGCAAAGCAATTTTAAGGTTGTTGCTTAGTGTTAGCAGGAATTGACAGTTCATCACAAGTCGATGGTAAACTTTACTGGTGGTTTTGCAGGTCTAAAGTTTGTAACTCGGTGCTTGTTCTGTCACAGAAAATTCATTCCTGTGGGAAAAAAGACAAGAGAACGTATGTTTAATGTTTTTATGACAAGTTTCAATGCAAAAGAGAGAAGAAATGACAAACAAGGAAAAAAGTTAAAATTCTGAAGACCGTGTGGGCTCATCTCGAGTCTTGGTCAGTTGATGAAAGCCTATTTTTCTTTTTGTTAATGTATTATATGGTGTTCAAAAGTTTAATGTTTTTCGTTACTATTCTCCCATGTAGATGAATATTCATTATAAACAACAAGCATTAATTTTTACTTGAACTCAAGTTTTTGATAGTCTTGTATCCAGCTTATGGGAAAAAAGTACGGCTAACACCGAGCTAAACACTTTTTAAAAGACCTTTATTTTTCAAAACCATTCAATAACCGAACTTGAACTTGTTTTAGTAAGTTGTAGTGAAATCAGGGTGTATAAAGCACGAGGATTAGACATTCTACAAGCAAATAAACTGACTCTAGAGCGAAATACAAATTTAAAGCTAGGCTAAAAATTTATTCGACAAAAAAATATCAAACGTTGGTTTTCAAGTTTATCAAAATAGTATTTAGAATAAAGAGTGATCACTTAGAAGTATGTATTTATAAAACCTTTACAGTTTTACAGTATTTTCCCGCAACATATACAAAGCATATAAAATTAGAATCACTAATTGAAAATGCTGTATAAGTAGTGTTTTCTAAAAGGTCGCAAGCTAGAAAACCTATTCTTTAAGTTTGAACAGGTACAGTGTTGAATGGAGTTTGTTTTGTCAAAAAGAGACTGATTAATTTTACATTAGTTCAAAGAAAGATTCACAGTTTTTAGCATTGTTTTGTAAGTACAAACACCCAGAATTGTCTCTTGGAATAGAAAATGCAGGAGAAAGCCTCATATTTCACGATCTAAGTATGCCAGCGAATGACACAAACAAAAGTTTGAAGCTCCAATAAGAAACTTAAAAAAAAACAGCATGTAGTCGCAATAACAAAAAGATCACCTACCTTGTATAATTCAGCATCTATCGATCTACAGTCGTTTGGGAGCAGAAACCCATGACTGGAAATTTTGCCGATCGTTTTCATTCAAAATAGCATCGTCTTCTTCGATCATTTGTTGTAAATGTTTTATGTAGGAAACCGCACAACGCAACGTTTCAACTTTTGAAAGTTTTTTCTTTTCCGGAAAATAAGGTATATGTTGACGAAGGGAGGAAAAACCATCATTTACCATTCGAACTCGATTCCTTTCCCTTTCGTTTCTTCTTGCGACCGCATTTGGCTCCATTTGAAACGCTAAACTTCCGTAAGTTCGCTTTCTTGAGCGAACGTTCAGTTTTGTATCAGAGATGTTGTTGACTATATCTTGTGTTTGTGTCCTTTTTCTCATCACTGTCAAAGTACTTTCGTTGTTATTTTCAGTCTTTGTAACTAGGTTTATATCTTTGTTTATCTCTTGCGATTTCTCGGAACTCTCTCCAGCTACTAACTCTGAACCCATTGTAATGTTGCACTGTGAACATGAACCTCTTTCAATGCGATGGTCGTGGGAAGCCCTTTAAATGTCCGCCTGTAAGCAAACGAGATATACACGCGACTAGATTTCCCGTCGCTTGGCCATTTAACAGTTTTTCATGAAATATTGATGTCTTTTGTTGTGTAAATTCTATCTTTAAAGCCGCGAGATAATAGTCCCGGAAATGGGGCACGCGCTCTGTAAATCTTCTTATTTCAGAAAGATAATGACAAGAAAACTAAAAAAAAAACACTTGCGAAAAAAAAAAAAAACATTTCCCCTTCAAGGCTTAAATTATCCAATTTCCTTGAAATATATTTAGTGCTCATCAAATATTGTTCATCTAAACATTTTAATATTAAGTTTTTCATCTTCTAAAATGATGAATGAATAAAATATTTGATGTCAGGTTCCTGGGAAAACATATTGATTAATTGTTTTGGAATAGTTTTTTTAGATATATATCGGATGTTGTTCATCTCCCGGTGACAACCAAACCCCGCTGTTTTGTGTCGATCATGTTCTTGTTATCGCGAATTCATAAATGACAGAAAAACTTATCTTTGAGATTTCATTAATTATTGCGAAGAAAAGATTGTTTGCCTTGAAATCTATCTTTTTGAAGAATGATTCAATTAATAAGACCGTGACGTTGAGCAGGTGTATGGTAAATCTGAAGTCTGATTGGTCGATCATATTTCTGTTTATTAGCTTTTCGTTCCATCATTAGGGAACCCCGGAAGCACAAAAGAACAAACTTTTCCAGTTTTCACAGAAAACAAATAAAAAAGCCCATTTCGGGAAGACTCCATGATTTTTATTTCGAAAAGAGAATGAATTTTTGACTATTTCTGGTAGTTTTCATTTTTAAGTTTGTTCATATTACAACTACAATAATATTAAAATATTTTTGTTTTAAAAGTTTGTTCTTTTGCTCGACAGCAACGCAGTTGCCATAAACCTGTTTTTAAAAGGTAACAAGAACAGAAGATGAACGAAAAACATTGTTTATATTACAAAATATTCAAAACTTATTACGAACAATTATTTATTTACATGTTTAAGTAGATTCTTAAAAGGATCTTTCTTAAGGAGATTTTCTTAACCTTACTTATTAAACTGGCAAATTAACAAAACTATAAGTTTAATAAATGTTATAAATGGATGCTGCGTCGGTGTTTCAATAGAAACAATTTGATAAATTTATAAATTTTACATTGTAGTGAAAGACGTGAAAAGAATTGGAACTGACGTTTCGGACTGTAGTCCTTCAAGTCGGAATAAATGACAAAGTAGGCATTTACTCCGACAAAGGACTACAGTCCGAAACGTCAATTTAAATTCTTTCACTACGGTGTAAAACTTATAAAAATCTATCACTTTAAGTTTAATAAAATCAAACAAACAATTGTCTTCTTTAGAATGAAATTGAACGGACGTTGTTTAATGACCAACAGCTAATTTCTTGGTTGTTGATTGAAAAAACCTTAATTTGACGTAAGTGTGAAAGCTATCAATATTTTTTTGTGCTAAGTCAGTTCAAGGAAAAGCGCTTGACTTTGATATGGGGCAAGCAGCGGGCGCGTGTGAAGAAAGAGTTTTCGTACTCAAATCAATCTTTTATCACGGCCTGAATAATTGCATTTGGCGATTCTGTCAATCCACACTATTTGTAAATAGCCAAATAGTTTGTGATGTTGTGTTTGCTGTGGTCAAGCGAATACAAAAAGCTGTATTAATTACAAAAAGGATAAGAAAGTTGTCTGAAAACGATACACAGACCGGTCGGTTTCCATGCCTTCGCTCATTGTTCGCCATGATCAAAGAAATTGGGGTATAAAATCTGTAGATATAGCGCCTCGGCGAGAAGTGCCAAGTTATTTAATTCATCCTATTCCATTTTATAGGTTGAACCTATTAAGCAACGCAAATTGTTTTTGGTCAATGCCATCATTGCCGTAAGCATCCAAAAGCCGTTGTAACTTGTTTTTTGAAATGATGCCATAACACAAACAATAGACAGATTAAGCCGAAACAACGCGACGATTGAGTTGCTTTGTGCTTGTTGAAATCGTTCTGATTTCTGCTTCAGAACGTCAGCAAGTCAGAACAGCACGCACACTTTCACGTTGTATTCACTAAATCTGCTTAAAGGTGATTTATACCGTACAACTTTTGCCTACAACCATTGCATGCAATCTACAGTCTGCATATGTTACTGCTTAAGTCTCTCTCCAGTCCCTAACGGCCATACAGGAGCAGTCTCCATACGTCCTTGCATGTCTCCCCTTCTGCCTTCCGGACAAAAGACGTCGAGCGAATAGCCCATGAAAGCGAAAATTTTAATTCTTTTAGTATCAAACAACAACTGTTTGACCAAAAATGAAACGAAATGTTTAACTAATCAGTGCATTGCAGGATTTGTAATAACCCAGCAGTAGAGTGATAATTAATATTGATAATAAACCGTCTTGCAAAGTAATCAATCAGAATGTAGGATTTGCAGTAATCTGCTAGTAGAGTGATACTATTAATAATAATAAACTCCTAGTAGAGTAGGTCTGTACGGTAAAAAATTGACCCCCTTTTGGCTGTAGTCTGGGAAACATACATTCCCGCTCGCTGCTACAAATTTTTGTATTTAAGAAAAATGATGCTGTGGTTGTTTTGCAGTGACAGTTGTATACCTGGAGTTTAGTTTCCACAACACAGTTACATCCAAACCTACATGTTGACAGCATCGCGTGGTTTTCAAAAGTTTCTGATAACTGAACAGTAAATCTTTGTAAAGATTCTTTATCAAAATCGAGACAGTATTACAAATAAATGGACACAAACCACTCGCAAGAACCCAAAACCCGCTCTCTGGCCGAAAAAAACAACAACATCAAACATGTACAACTTTTAACTTCAAGGTATGTTTATTTTCAACAATGGTAAAAGCGCAATGCTTGTGGGATGTGGCTATATAAGATGAACTCAAGTATAGATAGCACAAACGTGCTAGCAGCTAACTTGAAGGCTCTATGATGGGCACTAGCTATGGCCACGTTGGTAGCGGGCTTTACCACATTAAACTATCATAAAAAGTAGTGAGCCTGATTGCTAGCAGCCATAGACAGAAGTTTCGTGTAGTAGAACGCCAGGGCTTACCCCCGAACGGGCTAGCATGCCTTCGCTAGATCTTATTAGCAACTGTTTTGAGATTTCTAGACCTCATCAGCATGGCATAGCTAGCAAACATGCTCAGACTCCCAAAACAAACATAATTAATGATAAAAACGCAATGCTTGTGGAATGTAGCTATAAAGATGAACTCTAGTATAGATAGCACAAACGTGCTAGCAGCTAACTTGAAGCCACTATAATGGGCACTATGGCCACGTTGGTAGCGGGCTTTACCCCTTTACTGACTACCACTGTCAAAATACTTGAAATGATTGGCTCAAGAAACTGTCTGATTACAAGTGTCCGATTACAGCCAACTGTCCGATTACACTGTCCGATTACAATTTTGCAGAATGCACATCGTAGTGCAAAATACAGCAGTTTATTCACCAATCACATTTGAGGAAATTGTAATGATGTGATTGAAGAATAAATAGACTAATTTCGATATATTTTAAAATTTAAATTGGGCCCGAGGGGTATAAAACAAAAGAAATCCTAGTAGGCAATGACGAAAGAATGATTTGTAAACTTTATTTCTTTTGTTTTATTCCCCTAAGTCTCGAAAGAGGCTTCCCCACCCCCATCCCAAAAGAAAGTATTTTGTCCAAAGCACAACGTATGCGAAACACTGGGGAGAGATGACCGAATTCCGCCATATTTGAACTTATAAGTGGAGGGATCATTACGGACATATTTTTGGCTTAGCTAATTGTAATGTGTTCTGATTGTGGAAAAGATTTTGTACACAAACATAAAAGTTTCCTAATACAGACATCCATCGATTCGCTATCCCATTGATTCGTCTTTGGCGGTAATAGTTATAGTAGTAGAAAGATATGCCTGGAAAATTGCAAAGCGAAATGAATTTGAGTACTTATTCATTTCCATGTTTGGAACTCGTTCGAAGTGTGGAGTTCAGCCCGTTTTTTCAGTCTTCAGAGCTTATTGCGTATGGTGGGGACAAGCGAGTGGCTATTAGTGTCTGCCGTTTCCCAGAGGAAGATCCAGAGATTGTCGACTTTCATTTCGAGCACTTGACAGACTTTTACAATGGCACCTGCGTCCAGGGTATTGCCTGGTCTCCAAACAGTTCAGTACGACAGCTGCCACATTTAGTTCAGTAAGTGAAATACAGCTGATAATTATTCTTACCTTCAGAATACCCCGCCGCGTATTGTTGTTTAATTTTTGCTGCATATCCTTCATTTTTATAAAAGTATCTGCAATCAGATCAAGTAAAAATTTCCCAGATACTGTATTCTAAATTTGCTCCAAAATTTGTGTCTGGTTGTAAGGGTGGAGATCGACGGACAGCATTAAGAGAGTGTGAGAAAAGAAAGCTGAAGTCTGTCAATACCCAGGTATATGTGCCACCTGGACCCTGGTAACATTAGCCTATATCAGAGCTAGTTTTACAAATAGATAAGTTTTGCATCCTAGTGAAAATAGTTTTTGAACTGATGTTTTGAACTGTGGTTCTTCGTTGGAGTGAATGCATGAGAGATAAATAAAGATGTGGTTATATAGTGATGCAAAGGAAGATAATGCAATGAGATAGGTATGTAAAAAACAAAAGAAAATAAAAGGATAGAGATGTGTGAGAAAAAAAGAGCTACTTTAGCTGAGTTTTTGTACCCTGTATCAGAGTGAACTTACCAACCTATATCTATCCTAGAGAGTAACTGTTTTTGCGAAACAACCGAGTTCCCCTGTAGTTAAAACAAAACGTTACACTACAGTCCTTTCTATATTTTTGAGTAGCAATTCTTAGTCTAGATAACAGAAATTTGCCCAAACCTTCAATTACACGCTTTTTTTTATAAGAACAACCTTTATAAAAACAATAAGGCTCAGATTGGTTGAAAATTAAGAACAATTTAAGAACAAGCTCAGGCTAAGACTGAAAAAAAGTGAAAATGTTTCTAGTTGAAACTTTACTGAATCAATTTACGTTCACAATATGCACAGTAAAAACACAGAAGCACTGATTCCCATTTATTATAAATCACAAATGATACACATATTCATGTAAAAGTTCCTTGTACGATCAGTTGACCTCTGCAGCTTGTGGGGAAGGACTGCAAGAGAGGACAAAATGCACAGTAGTCAGCACACTTACGTACTGCCCATTAAGCCTTGTGGCATTTAGGCAGCAACAAAAGACATCCACTCTTGTCTGCTTGGGCCTTTTTTTGGATGGTACTCCACGTATGGCCCATTGCTTTCATCTCTGTTTCCACCATTCTATGTCAGGTATTTTTTGGCCTATCTTGTTTTCTCTTTCCTCAGGGGTCCTGTGCAGTGCTATTCTTGCGTTAGTATCTTTATTCCATCTGAGGACATGCCCTACCTATTTCTCTCTCTTTTGCATAAGTATAGTTCCGATGCACTCCTGTTCACATTTACTCAGTAGCTCTTCATTTGAGATCTTATTCGACCAAAATGTATTCTTGTTGAGAGACCGGTCCTGTTTTTATATATCTGTTCCATGTTCTTGTAAAATATGGTTACGTAGTAAGGTGTGTTGCAGCTACGTAAATTGAACAAATGTATAGAAACTGGTCCGAACTAATAAATTCTGCTTTTGGCATCACCAATCAGAAAATAATAATTTATGATAGTTACCAATCTCCAATAGTTTGGTCAAGGTGAATCTGGAAGTGCTTTTTCCAAACTTTAAATGTTAATTACACCTTGAAGAAAATCATAATAAATTTTTTTCTTTTGCCATCACCATATTAGAAGGGTACAGTAAGGAGATTTTATATAATTATACAAAAATTCCACAACTGGTATATGAACTTTTATTTAATATTTGTTTTAGATTTTGCACAGTTGGAGAAGATAGAAAACTTAGACTGTTTGTGTCTGATTTGAAAAATAAGACAGAGGCAAGAATACTTGAGGGTCATTCAAACTATATCAATGAGTGTGCATTTGATCCAACAACAGGCACACAGTTGGCAAGTACTAGCGGTAAGTTTTAAACAATTATAATAGTCAATTTTTTTTTATGTTTATTTGGGTTTTGATGGTTTGTTTATTACATTGTAATTAATTTTTTCAGTTGTCCTTGATTTTTTTAATCACCATAATGATTATTTGGATTTTGATAATTTGTCAATTACATTAATTTTTATTTTTTTCTTGTCTTTGAACATATAATTATTTACAACCACCATAAAATTATTATACTGCATTTGTTAATAGTAACACCAATATTATAAGTATGCTTTTTCTGCAATATTTTTATTTTTCCGTCAATAATGATATTTTAAACAAGTTTAATAAATTATGATTTTAAGTTGATTAAAATATTATTTTGTCATTTGTTTTTTAATTAAATCTTGTACAGCCTCCCAGACCTTGAACCTGCTTCTTCTCTCTCTTTCTCCAGTTCTTTGCCATGCTGTCCTTAACTTTAAATCAGTGCTAAGATGCAGTTTTGTTGTCTTTCCATTTTTCAACACATGATCGACTCTCTGGCTCTTCTTAAGTACTAAGTACTGTACTTAATTAGACACACACACCAAGTCTTATATTTAGCTCTGTAGAATTTCAGCATTCATCATCATCATCATCATATACGGTTTTACGTCTGTTTTACATGCAGTGTAAATAATTTGATTCTAGGTACCAATAGGTTAAAAAAGTTCATTTCCACCTCTCACTGAAAACCTGGATATTTGAAATTTTGATGGTGTTGAACCATGCTGTTCTACAGTAAGTGTGCCTCCTGCTTTAGGCAGCTGTGTATAAAGAAGTTGCATTTCTGTAAAGAATGGAGGAAAAGTAAAATGAACAACTGTATACAGCTGGTGTATTGATTATTGAGGGCATAATGCTTCCAGATACACTTTTTTGTTCACACATATACATCCAATTGAATACACAAATAATAAGTTTATGAGTAGGAAAATTCCAGTTACTTTACTTCTGGTTAGACAATATTAAATAAACTAGAAGTAATTATCATAGATTAGTGTTCAAGTGTGTTCGATTTTAATTAATAGCTTGAAATGCACTGACCATAAACACTTAATGCCAGTTAATGCAGTCACACACAGAAACACGAATCAATCAATCAATCAAATCCTTTTTATGTCAAGTTCTACTGATCGCGGGTCTGACGGCGCATGGTCATATGTCTCCATCGCTTCCTATCTTTCGCGTCTCCTGGTGTCAGTTGCGATTCCCTGAGATCCTCAGTCAGGACCTCCCGCCATGTCTTCCGTGGCCGTCCACGGGGCCTATGTCCTTCTACACCCATCTCGCATACTTTCATAATCCATTCTTCACTCCGCTGGACATGGCCAAACCATCGAAGACGCCTCTGCCTGAGGACAATACCAAGATCTTCTATGTTCAGCCTCAGCCAGGACAAACAGGAGATCCCTGAATGTTTTCCATTCTGATTTTGTTCTGGCAATCACACTCTCTTCAGCACCACCACCAGCACTAATCATGTTGCCTAGGTAGTAGAACTTATAAATCAGCAACCTTTACAGCTGCTTCATTAATCATAACATGTTCTGTTTGTGGGCCTTCATGAACTCCAACTTCACCTAATATGCACTTTCTGCACCTGTAATTTTCATTGTCTCGCAGTCTAGATATCCTTAAGATTACTGCACTTCTTGTAAACCCAATATTTGCAACTGCATGTAATTAGTATATTGAGTTACATCCAACACCTCTGTGGTAATTAGAGAAGAATATTTGCCATCTCTCTTATAGATACCAAAGTGGCATTGCTAATCATCCATTTCATTCCACTGATTCCATGCCCCTTTTCACTTCTTTAACTTTCCAGTCAGCTCCTCCAAGCTCTCATCAACAAGTACTAAGTCATCTACACAGAGTAATTCCCATAGACAACTAGTTCGAAATTCCATTGACAACACCTCAAGTACCATTATGAACAGAAGGGGACTCAGTACTGAGCCCTGATGAACATCAACAAACTCAAACTCATCACTAAATCCACCATTTACTTGTACACGAGATCGCACTTTACAGTAAATAGATTGTACAACCCTTACAAGCCACTCATCAACACCTAACTTACACTTTGCCCATCATACAACCTCCTGAGGGACCCTGTCACAAGCCTTCTCCAAGTCAGCAAATGCAAAATACAGTTTCTTTCTTTTTGTCTTAAAATTATCTTGCAGTTACCTCACTATGAAAATAGCATCAGTAAAAACCTCTGCATATAAATACATACTATGTGTACAGTACACATAAAAAACAGTTTCCTTCTCACCAAACTCTGAAACAGCTAGTGACCAAGTTTGTTGAAGATATTAATTTTATTTAAAAAGTATGTGAAACAAACCAGTACCAGAATGACACTGAAACTTTAGTAAATTAATTTCACATCTGTTTGTATGATAAAAAAATACCTACATTGAGGAATTTTCTTCTCATTTTACTTTTTGTGTAGGAGTTGTCATCAAAAATTGCTAGGTTTAATCTGCAATCATCAGACTGCAAATGTTTGCCACAAAAATCGGAGATCATTAACAATGTACATGTCAAAGCCATTCAAAAGAAAACTAGCAGCATTGAAGAAGCTGATCTGAAAGAGCAGCACAAAAGTTCTTGTGATGTTTGTGGAGAAGAGGTTGTAAATAAAGAACTTGTGAAAGAGGGGAGGTTATATTGCAGTGATGAATGCTTTGAAGGAGACAGTACCTTGAGTGATGAAAACCATTCAAGAAAAATGGTGAGTTATCCTATACTTTTAAACTTAAGTTTTGGACTGGCTTCAAGCAAATAGTATCTGTGCAAGAAAATGTTTTTTTTTCTCTTAACCCTTTCAGTCCCAGTTGTATTGTTGAATTCTCCCAACTTGAGCCCATACTTTTCATTGAATAAGTTTGAGA
>JANCMA020241840.1:0-12762 GCA_024336925.2 Zoanthus solanderi | reverse complement strand
ACACAACAATTTCTTCGTTTACGGTTTAAAACACAGCGAAAAACAGAGAAATTCAGTTTTAAGTACTTTGTTTGTCATGTTTTTCCTTGTAAAACACTAATGACAGCGAAGGACGTTTTACTGCTGCTACGTCTCAGACACCAGTCCCCGGTCGCTCGGTCAAAACTTAAATTCCTAAATTTTTTTGATAAAAAAGCATACTTAGATGCGAAAATTTTCTTTAATTTTTCGAATTCTGAGTTCATAAATGACAATACTTTTAGTCTAAAAGATAAAAAAAGCGATATAGGGACTTTAACTTAGCTGTTGATGAAATTCTATTATGGTACTACAAAGGCAATCACTCAAAGCTTGTATACCTGGTCAATAACCATGTTCTTAATAACAAACTGGATGCTTTGTAGAGATTCTGTTGGTGTTAATGGACAAATGTTTGTGTTGCACAATTGCGTTTGATTTGAGGGTCCGGTACAGTCGGCGCCACCATTTGAGGGGGAAGGATTAGTGCAGGTTCTTGACCGAAATCTATTTCCACTTCCACAAGATTTTGTACATCCTGACCAGGTTCCCCAATTTGTGTACTGTCCGTTCACTGGCGAAAGAAAGAATGAAAAGTACATCGTATTGTAAGATCTTTAGGCTCAAAAAAAACGAGTTATGCTATTAATAACAGTGGCTTCATCAACAATGTCATTCAATGTTTCTTTGCTCTAAACTATTATAACTGAGAAGAACACCCATTAGATCCAGACGGCTCATCGTAGAGAAGTGTGAAGAATGAGAAAAAGATTTTATGTTAACCATTAATCATTGTGACTGGTATACGTATAAGATGAAATGAAGAACTCCGTGCAATGAACTGATAAAAAATTATTTGATGTTGTTTCACAATAAAAAATCTAAATATACTATGATGTTTGTTCGAAGGAAGATGGCGCGAAGCTGGTATACCAGGAACTGACAGTTACGTTCCTTGAACAATTGTTAGGATTTATATTACCTGGGCACTCAGCAACTTGGCAAACTTGTGATTGTTCCAAGGACCCCCGGCAGTTCTTGCCTCCATTTACTGGAGGAGGATCAGTACAGGTTCGTGTGCGTGAGTGGACACCATTGCCACAGCTGGCACTACAGGTACTCCAACTACTCCAGTCGGAAAATCCTCCATCCACTTAAAATAAATAATGAAGACAAAGAGTTTTTGGCAGTGAAGGAGAGAGACTAAGGCGATAAACAAAATACATTTAACGCTACATTTTTGAGTCTGCGCTTTTAACACAAATCCAAGTTAGCCAGTTAATTTTTCAGTTCTTTAATATTTGATAATAATTCATTCAATTGATATAGGACAATATTCTTGGCATTCATTATTTGATTGAGTGGACTTTGTTTTGGGAAATCATACAAATATTTTATATATAACAAGTTTCTCTAACTGCTGAGTGGACTAAAAAGCAACGTGATAGTATCGAGGAAAAAGCTAACTACCGGCACAGCATAGATATTACAAGCATATTCGCAATAAATTCAAGAAGCACTATGCTTTTACTGTCCTTCATTAACTCATGTGGTTAAACAGGTGTCCATGACTGCTAAAATTTGGGTCATATTTATTTATTTAAAATAACTCAAGGGATAATTTTCACTATCAACTTGGCTTTGGGGCCAATTTTTAGTGGCTGCAAGTACTTAATACTGACATGCTATCTATCTTTGTCAGTCATCGACAAATCTGATCATCTATATAGTGTCATACTCACATGATATCGATACGTTAAGTCCTGAAATTATATCTTGAGCCACTATGGCAGTTATTCGGTGTAAATTGATTGTGTTCCAAAATACACCGCCTCCAAGATTGATTCTAGTGCCAGTAATTATATTTCCATTCTGCAGAGATGGAGACTGGGGATTGAATTCAATACTGGAGCTGTTTATGACTGGTATGGGTGGCCTGTGACCGGGTAAACGAGAGCGGTTGATCAATACACAGACACAAAGTCAAAATTCTGTTTTTAAAGTTAAAAATGAAAGCTTTTTAGTATCAAAATACTTTAAACGAAACTTTAAAAAAAAGATAAATAGGGAAAGATTCTGGATGAGAGAGGTCCATACCGAGCGAAGAACAAAAGGAGCATTTTAATTAATAATACTGTTTTGAATATATTTGAATGTCACCAACGGTATTCGGACAGTAGTTGTCATTTGTTGCTCTATAAATTGTCAAGAAGAAAACAAATGTGCCAATTCCTATTTATTAGTAACAAAATAATTATCCTGAACTTGTGAAAGTTCGCATAATAAAATCGAAGTTCGCCGCAAGTTTCGTCTCGTGTGAAAATCAATAGAGTTCGAGGATAGAGATGTAGGCCTACCAAAGAACATGCTGTTGCTGATACTAAACAAAATACCGCAAACATTCAAGCAATACCTTGGCTGACCGGGTTTCGTGAGAAAAGGGTTGCATCTGTTGACTGTTTGCCTACAATAGTTATTGATGAGACTTGAAAGAAGTAGTGAAAACTTCTGACGCAGGAGGCACCACTGGAATAAAATACAAACACTGTAAGGTGTTATCTACAAAAACCAGCTGGTTCACAACAAGAAATAAGAACCATAGCAGCATAAAGCTCTTGAAAATTAAAAAAAAAAAGATGTACGTAGTTAAAGCGCAATGCTCGTGGGATGTGGCTATAAGATATATAGATAGATATTGTGTTTATTTCCTTCCGTTTTGCAGCTAAGGCTGAATTACACGAATGGGGTCAATACTAGAATATATAATATAATGAATACTTATATGTTACAAATTCACATAGTCTCTTTGTATTACACGGTTGTCTAATTAAATTCGTGTTTCCTGACCTGAGCGTGTAACCATGATAAGTTGTCTGCGATGCAGTAGATAAAGATCAATGTCAAGTATAGATTGTTCAAATGCACTAGTAGCTGACTTGAAGCCTCGATAATGGGCGCTGTCGACACGTTGGTAGCAGGATTTACAACTTAAATCTATCATAAAAATGGTGAACCATAGTAACCATAGTGCCCAATGTCGTGGTACCAAGTTAGCTACTTTACTTATATTTATCTACACAAATTGCAAATTTTGAAAAAACAACCTGAATGAGATTGATGCTGTTGAACCTGATGACTGAGTAGGGAGGGCTTGGAAGAGGTAGTGCTTTCACTGCAACACAATGAAAAAAAATGCAAAAGATTTATCATATTGTGGGGTAGAAAATAGAAATCATACTTCATATAAGCTAATCAGACAGCTTTAGAACTTTTACAATATTAAGAAAATTGGTGATATGAAATAAACAATGAACTAAGGTAGAGAACAAGATCAAATAAAGAAACAAACGTCAATGAATAAGAGTCAGGTTTAAGCTTGTTTTTTTTCGTGCTTGTTACAACTAAATTGTTAATATTAAATTTTTTCTCAGGCAAGGTGAAAAAATATGTAATTCTATACAGTATATTCAAAATACATTTTAGCGTTCTATCGTTAAAGGAATCCGCAATTAATGCAAGTCACCTTCACATGTCCAGTCAACCGTCCCACATATGTTATGGTGCCCATTTTTCATAATATTGACCAAAGAATACCGGGAAATGACTCCTCTACGCAAATCAGTTCTCAAGAAAAGTACCACTAATGTAATATCCAGGTCGTTTCCACTTTCAAGGAGAGTTGCTATCACAACATACTTCGCTGACACATCGGCAAGTCTGTTACATTCACATTGTGCATTCTGACAGTAATTCTTGACTTCTTCAGCTATTCTGAGTTTAAAATTTCGTGCTATTTGTTCTGACCACTGTAAAATGAAATTATAAGATGTCAGTGCAGTACTAATTACATTACTGAAAAACTGCGCCTTTCATATATTAAAGCTACTGGGTTGGTGTTGTTTCACTTGCTTACAAAGATTGAATATCAGAACCTTGACATCCTTTTGCTTCTTTCTTTTTCTTCCCTAAAAAGAGGGATACAGAAACTTTTCCTGGTGCAAAGGTTTCTGCAAGATTGACACTAAACATTAAAACTATTCCAACACTAACACCGCTTTGGATTGTCAATTCTTGTTTAACAAATCTAGAACAATGAGTCTATGCCTAGTGTTTTTTTTAGCAAGACTGCGGTTGAAAAAGCTACCCTTTCAAATTTAAGATGTGTATTCTACTTCGTCCTTGCCCCAAAAATCCACTTACCTTTGATATACTCATGTTTTTAATAGTAACAGTAATAATATTTGATGTCTCTCGAGGATTAAGGCTGCATAGATCGACATTACAACTTTGTGTCTGCGTTCTTGGTCCGATGCATGTTTTCCCGCCATTTGAAGGTGGTGGGTTGGTGCAAGTGCGATTGCGCAGTTGCGTTCCTCCATCACACGTCTTGCTGCATGCGCCCCAGGTTCCCCAGAGAGTGAAACGTCCATCAACTGCAAAACAATTTCAACGATGTTTATAATAGAACAAGATTACTCAGCATGGCAATTTGGCTATTATTCACGCCACCACCAGAGGCGTCACATAATTCCTCAGATGTATTGCCAATCATTCACACAACCACTAAGGACAACTTAGGACCTCGGATGCATTGGCTATCATTCACACCACCACTAAGGACAAAACACCGGTCTTCGGATGCATTGGCTATCATTCACACCACCACTAAGGACAAAACACCGGTCCTCGGATGCATTGGCTATCATTCACTATTGGTCAATATTTGGGTAACCTGTCCTGGTTACAACTCCCGTATTGTTATTAAAGCCATCACAAGACGTCGCATTAGTATACGTTGTAATTACAGAAAATCTCCTCAAGCAATCACTGCGTAAAAAGCTATGAGTTGGATAGTGAATGAAGATTTTTACATCAATAATTTTATAAACACGCGTTGAATTTGTCAAACATAAATTAAATAAACTGCAAATTCACGTATGTCACCAGCCAGAGGGAAACTCACCTGGTGGATCAGGGATTAATGAGAGTGCTTGCGTAGAGCGACCGTGGTTTCTGCGCTGATACTGGACAAGTGTGGGGTTTCCGGTTGTAGCCCCAAATGCCCAAATGAGCCAAACCTTTTTACCACTCTAGAACAGACAGAACTTCTATAAGAATGTTTATCAGTTAATTAAAATACACTTTTGGTAAAAATTCCAATCTTCACTAAGTGTAGTTATTAACCAGATTCATTTTCAAAAACTAAATTAATTACATTTAGGGCACTGCAAACAATGAAAACTCTTATATAAAGAATTGCAAGTAAAAATTTATTCCCATACCTCTAAAGTACCTAAGACAGAAGCTTTCTCCTCAGGAAGAAAAACTAAACTTTTTGAAATACAAACATTTTGGCACATTCCTGAAAGATTAGACCAAACAAGATAGCAACGTAACATAATTAAACTCTTGCTTTGAAATAATAGCTTATTTTCTGGGCGCTGTCTATTTCTAGACAGATTAAAAATCACTTATTTTTTACCATCAATTCAACGTCCTCGCTGGCGTCTCCTGTAATTCCCTTTCTATGGAACTCTAATGTCGTTGTTTCATTCTGTCGGTCCGCTGAAACCAAGGTGATATCCTGCTGTTTGTCCAGAGTTGGCAGTCCTTGTCCGTTTAAATAACGATCCTATGACCATAAAAAAGTTCAGTATTTTTAGGGCCACCCAGAAGTTACGTCTCTGAACACTAAACCACGCTGCCAGCTAAAATTTCATATTGAACAGTAAAAACACAAGACTTGTGTGATGTGGTTGAAAATACAATCACAGGTATAAAAAGTATGCGCGTGTTAGTTCTTTATTATCTAGGGTGGAAAACCGAGCTTACTTGTTAGCTACTTCGATTAGGTGATATACTTGAATACTTATTGTCAGAAATCGTCTTCCGTCAGTAGTTACACCGCCAATTACTTTATCATCTATGCTATTAGTAATATACTACTACTACTAATAAGAATAGTAATAGTAATACGAATAAGAATAATTTATTGTAGCATATCCATAAAAAATGGCTATTCATCTACAATGTAAAATAAACTATCTAATTTCCTAACTATCTAAATATATACAAAATTGTAATCGACTATCTAATTTCCTAACTGTCTAAATATATACAAAATTGTAACTGACCAAGATAAAATTACGTTATTAAAAGAACAAATTACATTAATAAAATTTACATTAAACATAAAGTTGTAAATACATACGAGTAAGATTTCATGAATAATATAATTGATTGCTGATGTGATGCTTGGCTTTTTTTACAAAATGAATTAAATTCTTGTATATTCCTAATGTCTACTGGTAATTTATTAAAAATGGTTGCTGCCGAGTGTTTAAAAGTTCTTGTTTGTCTTGGAACCTCAATGACTGGAGCGCAGGAGGATCGTAGATTATAGGCATTCACAGAAGGTGTAGAAAGAGATATGTATTCAGGAAATTTGTTATTATATAATGCCTTATGGGAGAGTTTCATTAAGTTAAACTCTATTCTACCGATTATCGGAAGCCAGTTGAAATAATTTAAATCATTTGCCTCAGCGAATTTTCGTAATACGAAGCCTGCACTGGCATATTTTCAAACGCTGTAGCCGTTTCAGTTGGTACTGTGGTAGTGGGGAAAAGACAGTGAATGCAAAGTCGAGTTTGGTTAGTACTAAGCTTTCTGCGAACGTTTTCCTCACTTGAAAGGGAGCCAGGTTTTTAAGTTGCAGTAGCACTGTTAGTGTCCCATAGCAATTGGACAACAGGTTGTTAACTGGGTCACCCCACGTAAAATGTTTGTCCATATATACACCAAGCAGCTTGGTACAAGGGGTTCTGTCCAGTGAGGTATCACCACAGTTTATCGGTAATAGTCGCTCATCCAGATTGTGTATACGTGAAATCTGCTTGTTTGAGATTAACATGCACTTGGTTGTTGATGAATTTAATGCTCACGTCAGTCGTAACTCCTTCAATTACAATATCCTCCATGTTATTATTAATATACTTGTATACCTACTGTTAGAAATCCTCTCTCGTCAGTCGATACACCGCCAATTACTTTATCCTTTATGCTTTTAGTAATATACTTGTATAATTACCGTCAGAAATCCTCTCCCGTCTGTCGTTACTCCGCCAAGTATTATATCCTCCACGCTATTAGTAATATTGGTTCTGAACCCAAGCCCAAGCCATCCAGTGGTGAAAACTCTAACTTTAAAGTGTATCCTGTCTGTTGTTCGATTGTAAAACCAGTAGACTTTGAAATTTCCGTTGCTGAAACTTAGATGCTGGCTATACGCTATAGGTGCTGCGACAGAAAGAAATGGAGAATGAATTAGATAAAGTCAAAGCTATTTGGCTATTTAAATCAGGAACGTTAACCCAAAAAAACCTTTGGACCATTTAAGCAGTAATCAATTAACATTTATTAAGGATTCTGGATTAGCTGCTAATTTTTTGTGAAGACTGAAAATTTGAAAATTTGAAACATTAACGGAAAGACTGGAAAATAGAAGATACAAATATGGTTTGACATTTCGGGAAAGAAACAATATGGCAATCTTGTGAGCCAAATGTTACTTTTTCATCCAGTCCGTTCATTCGTACCATCTAATACAGCGCATGATGATAGCTTTCCTTTTGCCACAATATAGACTATAATCCACCAACCTTGACAGGGCTGCACGTTACACGGGCGATCCTCGATGATCCTTCCACTGCAAGGTGGAATAACACAGACACGTTTTCTTGATTGCCTTCCTCCACCACAGCTCTGGTTACAAAAACTCCATTCCATCCAATCAGATAAAATATCAACTACAACAAAAACAACATCTAACGATAACACCAACAATTGATTTTTATTCAATTTTGTGAATCTAGTAGTCTTAAATACTTTCAGATAAAATTTTCTATTTAAGTAATGATTCAAATACTCAAATATCTTGGAGGATTTCCCTAGTCTTGAAAGTTTTGTTACACTTTCGGTCCATTTTACTGGATTTTCGCAAATTATATTAGTTTTTCTATTACAAATTTCTGGTTAATAATCGGCCTTTAAGGAATTTAATTTGTGGTTGTTAATTGCATTTAGGTTAGGGTTAACACACTTAACAACATTTATAAAATCTCTCCTCTCAACTATACGCTAAGTGAAACAACCAATATCTACCTGCTGAGCCGCAACCGCTACTGGAAGGAAAGTCACAAAGTTTGGTTACTGGATTGAAATGGAGATTCGCCGCACACTTCTTCTCCACTGCCAACTTGTTGACACAGCTTATGAACTTGGTGCAATCACTGAAATTTGGATAATCACCATTCGGCAAATCTCGGCAGTTAACGTTGGATGCTGTCATAAGAGAAGATGAAGTTGCAACAGTTAAAGTTTAACCAACAATTTCCGAGTTAGGGCCTGTTTATATGGAGGCGGGCTGGACCGGTTAGCGTGACAAATTTGGGGCTAGCGAAAGTGGATTAGCACGATGGCATTTTGTCCAGGCTGCTTGGAAGAACTCGGCAGTTGTCTACCGAGATCTTGAAAGCGGGCCAGCTCACCTTCTCATAAAAACGAAACTATATTTTTGTAGGGAAAACAGGCACATGGTGGAATCTTGCTTAAAAAGACCAGCCAACTTACCAAGCTGGCTCGCCTCCACAAGAACAAGCTCTTAAAGTTGCCATCTACTGTTATTTACATTCTTTTGGAAAACGTTACAAAAACAATATGTTTTGAAAATATCCACCTTCATTCTAATCTAAATTGTTATGCCTATCTCAAAGAAACAATTTAGTAATAAAAATGTAAATTCTACACCGTAAAAAAGAGAGAATACTTACTGACGTTTCAGACGTTAGTCCTTCGTCGAAGTAAAGGGAAGAAGAACAATAATACTAGTTTACCGCTAGTTAGTTTTCTATCTTCAAATACAGTTACTGTAATATTATGAGACAGTATTTATAACTCAATTTACAGTCCAACCTCAATTGTCTCGACTCATCGAGACTAGATGAAATAGTCTGGATAATCGAGGGTCTGGATAATCAAAAATGTTAATTAGGAACAAAACTGATTAAATCAAAAAAGCATCATGTTTAATCATGAAACAACACATCTACTGTACAAATTGTTTGGAAAACAATATGGTCTACATTCTCATTGTCCATAGTGAATACAAATACCTAAGGCATGATGATCGTGAAAAAAACGTTTGTGACACTAGCTTGTTTGTTTTGCATACAACACTGAACGAGCCAATAGAGTGCAAGATTTTACTTTATTAGCTCACAGAGCAACCAAAACAAACTTGCTTTTCATAGCACTTTTCAATGTTGTAGTTTTAAAAAGAATATGGTTACAGGTCTTGAGCATGACTAATGAATATTCATTACAAAATTGGGACCAGAAAAAAAGTCTGGAAAATTGAGAAATGTGAATAATCAAGGTTCGACTGTATGACCATTTTGTTCATGCACTTGAAGTTTTGATTATTTGGGGGGGTCATGCCTCCCACTTCTGTAACCTGTCTTTGAACCCTGCATTTCGTATGTACTGTAGGCTGTGGTTTGACTGATCTGACGTCTCTGACGTTTTTACTTCAGGCACTCTGGCTTTTCTCCCTCAAGAAACTTAGCAATTACACCAAGGACTGGGTCATCCCCCCAGTTAAAATAAGGGATTTAAAATTTAAATACAGTTAATAAATAAATATCACTTTGGGCATAACTGCAAAGAATGCTTTTATAGCATTATTTAAAAAAAATTATGTTAGTAGCACTTCAAAAAAGGACTTAACAGGGGCTGATCCAGAAAATTTTAGAAAGAGGGGGGCCAGTAACTAAATTCTTAAAAAGAGGGCCCAAATCCGTTCTTCAATAGACCCTATTCAAAAATGGCGATGGTTTTGATATTCTTTTGTCTACACTCAAATTAGCCCTACTAGCCTTGTCTGTGGTAAAATATTATTTTAAAGTTTAACCCAAGAACGAGGTTAGTAAGCCTAATTTGAATGTAGACAAAGGAACATTAAAATCACCGCCATTTTTTGTACAAATCCTTCATCAATATTCCACAAAAAGGGGAGCCCAGGCCCCATCCCCTAAATCCGTCACTGCTTGAATTTATTATCTACTACAGAGAGTGTAAAATAAATTGCAAAATAATTTCAAGAAAGAGGTCTTTACCAGTCGTACAGTAACTCTGAATTCATTTAATAGAGATTCACTTTTATTACAATTATCTTCAGTTTGTTCCAAGTTTAATTTTTTGAAGGTTAAACAAACATATTATATTAACGATAATTTGTTTAAAGGAATGGCTGCTAAGAACTGACCTTGGTTTTGGCACAACATATTTGTATAAGAACTCTACAGTCCTTTCAAAGCATGCAAACTTCATCATGGTGTAAGGGATCTGTCGAAGCCACAATGGTGGCAGTCCTTTGTAGAATCTAAAAATGAAAAACATTTTTAAAAATTCATCATAATACAATAAAACATTGCTCTGATTACTTATAACTTAAATTGGATTTTCTTTTTTTTAATCCTCTCAACTACATTATTTTCATGGATTATGGACTTGAGTTTATGGGTTTTGTATAACTGATACACAAACTTTTAAAGTTTGTGTATCAGCTGTTAAAATTGCAGTTAGGCATATTACAATTATAAAAATTTTGTTAATAAAAATGTTCCCTGCATTGTTATCGCCAATTTAGTACCACGCCTCTAAAAATAGTCTTTTATGGTATGCTGGTTCACTCGTGACAATTCTGGCATTGCTATTAAAATCAACGGCACGATGGTGATTGTGGGCGTGCTGGGCGATCTTAGAATACAATATCCTGGAGTCGTATATAGATTTTAAGAACCTATATATACATCTTAAAGTCAGTGTCAAACATTTTAATAATTTTTTTATATTTGTGTACCAGTTGTCGGTTTTTTGTATAATTATATAAAATGAACTGTACCTTTTTAATGGTTATTGCAAAAATTCATTTGATTAAGACTTTTCTTCATCATGTAATTTGCATTTAAAGTTTGGAAAAATCACTTCTGGTTTCATTTTGACCAAGCGATAAAAACAGGACCGGTTGAAGATCCCACTACCAGCCCAGTCAAAATGTGCCGAAAGCCGGCAAATTTGCAGCCTTCTACAAAATATCTGCCACCTACTACACACTTAAAAGGTTTAAGTTTTAACTTGCCATAAATCAGTAAGCAATTCATGCTAAAGCTCTTAATGAACTGATATAAAGCCTCTTCTAGATCAAATTATGACTAAAAAGAATATACGAACGTTTTTTTATGAGTCAATAGTGAAATAAATAAAAAGACTGTGTTGATATGAAAACTATAGCCTGTTATATTAAATGAAGTATTTACCACTGTTCCTGAACAGTTTATAGGGTTATTTCATCTATAATTATTGACAATCAAATTAATTCAAAAGGAAGACAAAGCGTAAATGTTTTGCGATCTTATCTTGACAAACCTGGAATAATTTGTGAATAAAAGGTATCTTTGGACATGTTATTGCAAATGATAGTAAATCAAGTTGGTAAAAATGAGATACAATTCTCACCCTTCAGGTTCCCCAGATTGCACCAAATCACACCATTGAGCATCTTAATTTCAAAAATTTCTCAGATCCCCCTAGATGCTCCCACGCTCGAAAGGTTGCCTTCAACAACCAAACCGCCTCCAACTTTAATATAACCTGCTCCTCAGAAACATTTTGAGAGGCTGGAAACTTTGTTCATACAGCGCTATAGTAAAATTAGCTTAAATGTTACATTTTTCATTCTGGAAGTCAAAAGTTTTAACTTTGAGTATATCTGACTGAAATTTATAAGCCGTGAAAAATCAGAGCACAACATCATGAAGACCAGACCCGACAGGAGCAACGATGAAACAGGAACACTGGATCCGAGAAGAAACACATGGGCATAAAGATTAAAATGTCAAAGACGGTGTTCGATGCACTCATTCAGTCATGTACGAGGAAAAAAGACAGAGAAATCTCTCGATTATTTGATTCTAAAAGATGCTGCTCTAATATTAAACATTATACTGTAATCACTTACATATTTTTCCTCCTTAACTTTTTTATTTAAGTCTTTCAGGTACTCATAATCCTCTGTTGAATCTTCAAGCGACCTGTTTTCAAAATAAAAATTAAAAATGCTTACCAAAGTTTGTGAACAAGAATATACGCATTACAAAACATGAATGATGGGAGCAATTTTAGAATACCCTGACACGGTCGTTAATATAATTCTGCGCATTTGTTTTTAGAGAACGACGAATGCGCAGAATAAATCACCATGTTATTAATGACAGTGTCGGGGTATTCTAAAGTCTAGCCGAAAAGACAAGTTACATATACATTTTGTTAAGAACAAACTTAATAAGAACAGTGAGGATCAAATCGCCTGAAAAATAAGAACAAATTACTCTTAAGTGCCTAATAAACGGGGGAGACGCTTATTCATTTTTCGGGAGTTTGTTAGGACTCCTGTTTATTATTTCCGAGAAATTATCTAAGCACTTTGCCACAAAAGTGTAAAAACAATAGAAATATGTAGTGTTTATATGTACTTGAAACTTTCACTGGAAACTGAAACTGCGTTCTTTATTGACGAATACAATGCAATGCCTTCTCATTCTTAAATAGAAATAGTGCAATCTAATATGATTGCCAAACTGGAATGTTTTATGGGCCATTGTCACGTTGCACCTGACGAGCGGT
>JANCMA020241732.1:0-12763 GCA_024336925.2 Zoanthus solanderi | reverse complement strand
AATACTAATACTGTGCGAGAAAAAAACGCTGAAGATACTTTTTGAAGACTTTTTTGGGTGATTTTGAACGAATAGATTATTCCAAAAATATTTACCAGTTACTGTAGGACAGAATTTTCTTAAATTGGTTCTATAATGTTTTACTGATAATTCCTCATTGGTTGCACTTTAAAATGGTTATTATTTTGTTCAGTCACCATGGATAAATCATAATTAGTAGTTTTGCTATTATGAATAGTAGATCATAGATCGAATAGTAAACATGTATGTAATTTTACGATATCAGACAGTTTTAAAAGATTTAAGTTTACATAATGAGGAGTAATGTGATCACATAAAGGAACATATTATTAATGATACCAACGGCTTTGTTCTGAAGCTTGACTAATAAATCCAGCGTACTGCCATAATTATTCCCCCATAACGGGCAGGAATAAGATAGATATGGATAGATTAAAGAGTAGAAGATACTTAAATAGGTTTTTGTTCCTAAACAGAAGAAAAAATTTTGAGCTCGTATTATAATTGTTAAATATGAAAAAATTCAAGATTGGACTGACTCATTTGTTAGCCAAGATGCCCGCCACTAACAGGGGTGGCGTTAGTGCTCATTTTGCAGCTGCAAGTAATTCTTGTGATTAGTTGATAAGACCTAAAATCTCTTAAAGGCGTCATTATATTACAAATACCAGAATATATATTATATTTCTTTCTTATGAATTTAGAATCTTATTCCTTCCTGAGAGCAAGGAGCATTTCTTTATAAAAAGCAAGGAAGGCATTCTGGCCAAACAGAATTTTCGGCTCGGGATTTAATAAGTGGTTTATTAACTTTTGCCGCCGTAAACCAATAGAAATAACTTTGAAACAACACCGAGCTACCGTTCTCTAGCTGTGGTTTACCGGCACATTAAACCACAGCCGATTATTTGACCAATCACAGCGCGAGTACTATTTTTGTTATTTTATAAAACGCATTAATGTATCATAGTCAGTTTATCATTTGGCGACCGTATCTAACCGAGTGACAGCATCCGACCGAACTGCAGCTGTTTCTCCCACATTCAGCTCTTCTGGAATACTAACGTCTCGACTAAATAAACTTGGGAATATTCTAAATATCTTGCAGTTTCTCTCAGAAGGTCTTTTGCATCTTTTGCAGAAGATGGAGAATTGGTCCCGGAGTTCAATTGCAACTGTGCGGAGATTTTTATGAATTTGTCTCAGGATTGATATATGCATGGTTTTTGTAATCAATAACATATTCATGCATTGAAGTAAGTTATTTATTTTATAGGCAGTTTTGCTCCGACCTATGATTAGTTTTTTTTTACGTCGTTACAAAATGAGAACAAGCTAACAGTTAATGGAGAATTGTTCTTACCTCTATAAATTGACAAACAGCCGCGTTCTCCAAAAGTAGGTAAGAGCCAAACTCCAGCCAGTGAAAAACTATTCGCGCAATGCTGAAAAATTAACAATTGTTTGGTTGTCTTCCCAAAAGGCATAGTCAAAGCGCAATACAATGTAGATTACTATTATATCATTTTAATATTTTTTATAGTATTCTTATTCTTATTTTTACTAATTTTTGTAATCAAAACACATAGTATCGTAGCTGGCGGTCCTTTAGTAGTAATGAGGAGCCTTTCTATGACCTTGGGATGCTTAAACCTTAATTGTTGCCTATCCCACAGCCTTGTACTGATCACGTATTATCATTATTATCACCATCAGCATTTTCATCATCATCATCATCATCATTAAAAGCATAATTAGCATTAGCAATAAAAATTCAATAAAGAATTAGTGTACATGGGCTATATATATTTAAAAAAGAAAATAATTAACAAGCTTTGTGATTAAACTCGTTCGTTTTTTTGTAGCCTAAAGACAACTGGTTGATAGTCTAGTATTTAGCATGCTATCTACGCATTCTACGGTTCAATGGTCTTGCGAGTTACATCGAGAAGTCTGCTGGAGGTAGAGAAATTGACCCATGTTGATTTTCTAAAAAACTAACAATAGAAAATCTCCGTTCAAATCCCCTTCCATCTTCGCGCTGTGATTGAACTACAAAGAGCAGGTAAAGCGCTGCTTTCATTGTCAGAGGAAAGATTTGGTCATTTAATGTAAGAGATGTAAACACATTATTAACATTCGAAAATATAACTTTACTTGTTTTGTGTGTGTCGTTTGAACCTAAAAACTTTTTCTTTTGGATTCTTTTCTTCATAAACTAAAAAGTTAAATGAAAACGAAATGTAGGACTTTATTAACTAAGGATTACTTACGACAACATGCATGATGTCTACCTTTTTTTTACAGCTTCTCCATGGGTGCACTTTTTAACAGCCTTGTACAAATCAGCTCCATGGTAGTTACAACAAAGTTAAGGTGAAACTGCTTTAAACTTAAACAATCATTGCACGATCTCTGACTTTTACTCTTTACCATTAAGCGCGACTGTTTACCCACAATTTCTGCGTTACCTCTCAACAGGAAATTTATGATTGGCTTGTACACGCACGAGCGTGTTAAGCGGATGAGAGTCTTCGCTGGATGGGACACTAATCCATCGCAGGTTAGCTTCGAGCAGAGCTGGTTCTCATTGACCTACCGCGGAAGGATAGAAAGCTGAGTGAGTTTTGGCGAAAAAGAAGGTCACACGAATCTTGAAATTAATCCTGGCAGAGCCGGGGATTGAACCTGGTGTTCAGTGGAGGGAAGACAAAGATCTAACCAAAGGCGTCTAAGGAAATTAGGGAAATCTATCAATGGATTAACAAATCTCGTAAAAGATATTTTGACAACAATTCCAAGCAAAACTTTTCTGTAGACATGAAGGCCGGATAGGTGAAAATAAAGTCGTCCAACAATGTTTCTGAAATAAAAAAGTATTAAATTAAAACATTAGACCTCGATCAAACTCAGTGGAATAGAATATGAAAAAAGTATTTATGAGTGGAATACAAAGCACTAACTAAAAATGGTTCATTTCTCTTGTCTTCAAATACCGCAATTGGCTTACTTTAGTGTTGGCTTTGAAGATACTTTAAACTACACAATCATTCACTGTGGCGGACTTAGGGGATGGGCCCATAGGGTCTAGCTCCCCCCCCTCCCTTTTTTTTTGGCAGCACTGATTTTTTCTCCATCCATTTCATGATCAATAATCTTACACTGTAGCCAGTACACTTTTCGTTTTAGCTCAGCTTAGGTATTGTATTTTTGATCCCGAGGTGTGGATTACGTTTTTTGTTTAAATTTAAATAAAACGTATTGTAGCAGCCCTTAAAGGCATTCATGGAAAGTTTCGTTTTTGAGGAAATTGTGGACCGTAGACTGAAGTCAAATTCCGACTTTCGTGTACACGGACCAAGTTCGAGGCTCGTAATGACCTTTTTTTATTTTATTTTTACTTTATTTTGCTGTCGTTTTTTAACGTGAAATTGTCTATACGGTCTTTTTCTTACTTTGTAATACAATTTAATATTAAAACTTTTGGAAAAAAATTATGATTTAATCATTAGACTGTTTAATATTATTGTCCATTACATGAATGAGCTGGCTCTAAGAGCCCTTTGAGCTATACTAATATTAAAGTCTTCATCCTTACCATGTTTCTGGTTTTTATGATAGGCAGGGTGTTTCTTGTGAAGTTTTTCTGTTGATAGAGCAAAACGGTTCCGTAAAAACATTATAAAATGTAAAATGTTTAAAACTTGCAGGGGCGGATCCAGAAATTTTGAAGGGGGGTGGCACCTTACAGATTAGTCTTTCACACCATTCAGATTCTGGTGTCTACTAAAGGGTTATTTTAAAAAATAAATCATTATTTTTCACAAAAAATGGGCCACAGGCCCCCCAGGCCCCTCCCCTAGATCCGTCGTGTGTGGTAAAATACTAAAAAGACGAAATTACACAGTGACGAGATCAAAGATATGAATTCCATTTTGAGTAGTGAAAACAATATTTTACGACGGAGCGCAGTGAGTGAGAAAAATGTTTTTATTATATTAAAACAAGAAAATGTGTTGTGTTGTTTTTATTATATGGACAAACTGAGCAAACTAAAATATAAACATAACTTTAATATTAATTTCATTTCAGTGCAAACAAAACAATATTCCTTACAAGAAAGTGCATAAAAGGTTACACAATACTAAGACTATATTAAAATACAGACAAATGTTTTTATTTTCTATTGAAAAATTCACTAAATCGTGTTCTGAAATCTCTACGAAAAGAAACTGGCGGGAAAAGTTTTTTAGGACGCGCGCGTACATCCGAGACATTTGGTAGGCATAACTAATTCATATCTTCACTGGTAAAAATATGAAAATACGAGTTTTTAGTTTCCGGTAAAACATCAATATCCCTATAATAAATATTTAAATTATGTTGTCAAAGTTTACGAAAAGAGCGAGGAATCAGAAGTAAGAAATTGCCATGCTTAATATCCTGCAAAGAACTTTAAGCAGTCACTTTTCAAAATCTTTAAGTTTTTGTTCTACTTTATAGTTGCGAAGCCATGTTCCTGAAGAGTTGCAGCAATCGCATGCTAAAGCGTTCTGGAACATCTCCTTGGATAGTTACAGAAATTCTAAATTTGCTACGAAATCTGAAATGAAGAAATCGACCCTCCTACAAGTTTCAAGCTTCCTCGAATGTTTTTAAGCATTTTACGAAGCTTAGTTGTTTAAAACTGGTACATACAACTAAATGAGAGCAGTTCACTAACCAACCAAATGTCTAACTTCTGCCCGGTGTGTGTTCCTCGATATGTCTCCTAAATGTGAAATACAATTTCAGTTATAATTATTTTCATTTGTTTGACTATCGATTACAATATTACAAAAATCATGTTTTATTTCAACAGTACAAGTAAAGATATAAAGCGTATAGGATCGCATTTATTAGATATAGTACTAGGAATTAATATTAGAAAGTCAAATAATTCAAAACGCTGTTTATAAAATTTCAGTGATATTAAGACAATACTAAATATTTAAAATACAGACTGTAATGCACATTAATTTGAAGACCAAGTTTATTTACGTTTTTCTCAAGCAATTGCTGAAATAAAAGGTATTTGCTTGACTCAGCCACCGCTATCTTAAGAGCATATTCTTGTATCAGTGTTGGGCGGGCGCAGATGGTAAGATCACTGTCGTCCGACCACAAGGTCCCCGTTCGATTCCGGCTCTGCCGATATTTGAATATGTGGGTGGCTTTCTTTTTCGCCTTGCTAACTCAGCTTTTCATGCTTCCGGGGTAGGTAAATGAGCACATGAATCTGCTGGGAACTAACCTGCAATGGTTTAGTGTCCATCCAGGAGGAGTTAAAAATTCTCATTCGCTTAACACTACAGAAACCGGAGATAAGCATCGGCTCTATGGGCCACTTGACTCGTAAGGGATTTAGATTAGCTTAGCTTGAATCAGTGTATCATATCAGTTTTATCTCTCGTTTCTCGTTAGGTTTATCTTATTGGATAGAAAAGTTTTTTTTATGACACTTTTTTTACTGTTGTATGACTTTCATTTGTTTATGAAATGATTTTTTAAAAACGTTAATATAGCTTTATACTAATTTTTACTGTATTTTATATCAATGTCTGCCATGATCTAGGTTGGGCATCTTGTACAAGCCTCTAGGTTTTCTGATGGCTCTCCCAGCCGCAAAACTCTTTATTTTTATAATTTCTTTTGAGGCAAATAAATAAATAAATGAATAACAAAAGTTTGTTGAACAAAAAAATCCTTTTGTCATGGTCTAACTTTTAAGTTGTTTAAAAATGTTTCCTATAATCATTTAAACAACCTTTCTCAGCTAGAATATTGCTCTAACCTCCACATAAAGAAAAGGAGAGCGAAAGATACTTACTAGAACAACAAGCAGTCAAACACGAGGCTAGTACAACCAATATAACTCTTTTGTCCTTCATGTCAGATTAACGGAACCGAATGGTGCTGTCAACAAAAGAACATTGAACAATGGCTGTATGGCTTATGGCTCGGAGCTTTTCTTTTGATGACTAATTACTAAAACATTTTACCTTTAATGGATTTTCATTGCAACTGTGGCTGCTAAATATTTCAATAATGATTGCATGGAGTTCCGACCCCCGAAAATGTAATGGCAACACAGGTCTTACGTTAATTCCTTTTTGGAGAAAACCAAGCAAGAAAGTGTTTTTTCATCAAATACTTTTCAATAGTAGGAAATACATTGACAATACTTCATTCAGTAGCCACAACGTTGATTTTAAGTCAGTCCACAGATAGAGATTCTGGGCTTTTATAATACTAACAAAAGTGTTTAGAAACTATTACATTTAGGGGCGTAACTGTACCCGCTATGTGTACCAGAACAAGGAACTCTTCTGGCTTGTTAGACAAGGTACCCCTGAGGCAAGGTCTGTTGGTTATCCACTACACTGAAGTTAAATCCCTCTTGATAGATACGGAGAACCACTGTATCAATAAGATCTCGTGTAGTTTGGAGTTGAGAAGTTCTTAAAAAGCCTTGAGTCATTAAAACAAGAATCAAGCATTTAATGAATTGATAAAATGGGAGGAGCAAGTTCTTTATCTATCTAGAAAGCCAAAAAAGCCGTCGTTCTTAATTCTGATTGGTTGGATTGAAGAAATACATGTTATCTCAAATACGTACACGCATGCGCACGCACTGTAAATTGTAAGCTTGTTACAGCGGTGTAAATAAGTGGAAAAAAAAACACGATAAGTGTCTCTGGCTTAGTAATGCATCCATGATTAATATGTCTTAATATGTGAGCCGCTCTAGCGGACTTTCTAAGACCCTCAACTGTCTGACCCTGTGTATACTTGTAAACAGGTTTTGAAAAGCCCGGTGAGGAGAACTTGTATATATACATACATATAGTTAGATTTTAACTTTTAGAAAAGATAATTCAAGGAAAGTTTATTGTGGATGCAAACCTTCCGTTCCAATCTCTTCCGTTTCCTAGAAATCAGTCAATTAAAGCAAAGGTTTAAGCGTAAACCAATTAGAAGGCGACAGCCAAAATATAGATTGATGCGACAATAGGAAGAGTTCTTTTAGAAAATTTAAGTATTAGTCGTTTGAAGAAAAACTACAATCAAAGAAGAGTCAAAACGACACGTTACACAAGACTTGTTGTTTACTGGTTTCCTATTCCATACGGGTAGACTGTGGATGATAATCGTAACGTATCCGATCCATCAACTTAATCTGTTTTACTGGAACCGTTGACTAAGACTTAAAAAATAAGCTGCCTGGAATATGGCGAGCTGAATCAGTCCCTTGCCTCCCGCATACGGTTTTGAAAACTTCTGTTTGGTAAGCAAAGCAACAACTTTGTAACTGAGGGGGGGGGGGGAGAAAGAAAGTTGGCAGCAATGATTATACTTGGAGAGCTATATTTTGTAAATTGCAGAAACTTAGTGTCAACGAAAATAAAAAACAAATTGGTCCCAAAATTCTTTGTCCCGGATATTGTTGCGTTGATGAACTCATGCGTGGAACCATTGAAGTCGCTAGTTCTTTTTTTGTCCACGTGCTGTTACCAAAAGTGTTTTAAAACAACCCAAAGCTTACACTGCCGCTGGGCAATTTTTCTTTTTTCAACACATTTCTACAAAAGGAAAGAAACTCGGAATGTGTTAGAATTATTCTTATCTAAAACTGCGTGTTATAAAAAGCAACAGAATTTGTCCTCTCTACTCTTTAAGTTGCTGTTATAAATACCCAATGCTTCTTCCACAACAGCCTTAGCTTGAAGCTCAACAGCTCAACAGCTCAACAACCTAATTATATCACTAGCTGTCGGGTAGTAATCTTCTTCTGATTCGTTTCAAACATCAGCTCTTTATCGACTTCTTACGGCAATAATTTAACAAGGGTAGCGTTGAGTTTTCAAAATTGCGTGTAAACTACAGGGTAGGACATAGCAGGGGAGGGGGTAAGAGGGGGGCAGTTGCACCCCGGCAGGAAAACTAAACAAGGGGTGTTTATGCCATAGTAAATCATGACATATAATAAATCATGACATTTTTAAAAACAAAAAAGCATCAGTGAGGTTTGTTTCCTTAAAGGTCTTAGAGGCAACCTTCTGTGTAGGGGTGAAAACAAAACAGTCAACTAGAAACCCAGTCTCTACATGGGAGAACCCTGTAAAGGTTACGTGGAGTTTGCCCCGAAAGACAAAACATCCTAGGTACAGCTCTGACTACGCTATGTCCTAGATAATTTTAACGGTGGAGGCAAAACACATTTTTTTTACATTTTTACCCGTGACATGTGGTCCGTGTTGGGGTTGATCACTACGGCTGATATAGATGTTGTACGAAGGTAACAATAAATCAGTTCTTTTAACCTAGGATGTATGGAGTAGCAGTAGCTTGAAGTAGAATGGTACACAGACTCGATCATTTGATTCTCTTTAGTTAAGCGTTTACGGAAGGGACTTACTTTTGAGAATGGTAACTGTAATAAATAATGATAATGATAATAATAATAATGGTAATAATAATAATAATAATAATAATAATAATAATAATAATAATAACAATAGTGATACTGCCTCATACATACACTGGAAGATCTTAAAACACATCAATATAAAAACAGTCCAAAAATGGTACAAACATAAACCTGATATAGTTATGAAAACGATAGAGTTACTATACTCTGTGGGGACATGCAGATCCATGCTGAAAAAACGATAAAATCGATTAAGCCTGGTCATAAAAGATAAAGAAGGAAAAACGTGCTAACTGATTGACATAGCAGTTCCATCTGAAAGAAACATGTCCATTAAAGTTGTGGAAAAGCTTGCTAAGTACAAAAACCTTGAGATCGAGATAATTTAAAATGTGGTCACTGGAGCACTTGGACTTGTCGAAAAAGATCTCGAAAAAGTATATCAACAAAATCCCAGGAAATATTAGCATCACTGAACTACAGAAAAAAATTGCCTTCCTTGGATCAGCTCGTATAGTTTACTCAGAAGAGTATTAAAAGGAAAAGGGAAACATCAGAAAAACAAAGAAGATCTAGAGATAATAATAATGTTTATTGTTATTATTATTATTATTATTATTATTATTATATCAACAAATCCACCATTTTACAAAAGCAAAAGTCAGTCCTCTCAAGCTCTCTTCACACTGCAAGGCACTTTAAGCTGAACTGTTAATATCTAAATACTTCGTTACTTACCTACCTACTTACTTACCTACCTACTTACTTACTTACTTACTTACTTATTTACCTACCTACTTACTTACCTACTTACTTACTTACCTATTTACTTACTTACTTACTTACCTACTTACTTACCTACTTACTTACTTACTTACTTACCTACTTTACTTACCTACTTACTTACTTACTTACTTACTTACATACTTACTTACTTACTTACCTACTTACTTACTTACTTACTTACTTACTTACCTATTTACTTACTTACTTACTTACCTATTTACTTACTTACTTACTTACCTATTTACTTACTTACCTACTTACTTACCTACTTACTTACTTACTTATTTACTTATGTAGTTACTTACCTACTTACTTATCTACCTACTTAGTTACTTACTTACATACCAACTTACTTACTTACTTACATTTGAGGGTAGAGTAAAGGTCATTTTTTCCTTGAGGGGCAATTATAACAATTATAACTATATTTTACTTATAACTATATTAAACAGTCTTCACAAAACAGATGTACAAGTAGTTGCTTTCGACAAAAAACGCCTTCATAATGCGGTCGCATTCGAGATTTTTGGACCATTCGACCCCAATTTGGCCTCCCCGAAAAATTATTCAGGGGCAAAATGACGTTATTGCCACTGACCATGTGCTTTGTCTCTGACGGGAGTCCATTTTGCCTCGCGTGTTGTCTTGTTGTGTACACTGTGATAAGATAAAGTTACTGGCATTTGGATATCAAAATTGGGTTATACATTGATAACATGTTTTTTTTTTTTGTTTTTTTGTTTTTTTTTGCAATTTAATGAACATCAGAAAAATAATTCGCAGTAAAACTTATTTCCTTATCTCCCTAATATTGGATTATTACTAGTTAAAAATTTAAATTTTACACCGTAGTGAATGCAGAAAGATATTCAAAAAACTGACGTTTCGGAATATATTCCTTTGTCGGAGTGAATGCCGGTCAATACAGTTTCTATAGTAACGGTCGTCAAAACAAATAGCATATGTCGGTTCGTCACTTGGTGAAAAGAATTTACAACCAACACGAAGATTACGAAGAAAGAGAGAGAAAGAGATTAACACAGAGTTTCAAATTCATGGCCATGGGTTGCGGAATTTCAAAAGTAGAATTTCGCCATTCATTCGTTTTTGCTGATGAAAATGTTTTCATAAATGAAACAGGGCGAGATTCCGCTAATAAGGCTGTCACAAATGATAACGAGTCATTACTTAAAATTCAAAGATGTTCCTCTACCAAATCGAAAACTGATCGTTTAGAAGAGAAAGGTAAAATTTTAACTTGATTTCTTTTATTTTTTATAGAGCGAGAGTTAATAAAATTAAATAATTATTAAAATTACATGATGCTGAATCAAGGATGGCGTATTTCAGCTGTAAATTTAAATGGAACTACTGCTCGTTTGAATTCATATTGGCTTGAAAATAAAATCGTAGTCGGCCAGTTTTAAAATTTTCTTTTACCTGGTCAAGGTTTTTTTGGGTATAAGGTATTTCGGGGTATTTAATACTAAGTTTACGGTATTTTAATGCTAAAAATTGGGTTTCAAGTATTACACTTTTTTTGAATTTTTGGTATAAAGTATACAGCTCTAAAAATCAGTATTGTCCAAACCAAAAATCTTTGTTTAAGAACGGTTTAAGTCTCACTGAAATCCGATTTTCATATAGCCATTCATGGCCTCTGTAGCCTGCTAAAACAGCCGAATACAATTTAACTTATTGACGGATGCGCTAGTATACACTGCCTAATATCTGAAGACATAGCTCGTTGGATTTGAGATGCCGGGGTGCTAATAGCTAAGCCCTAAACTCCCTGGCTTACCTACGACTAATCTTGGGTATAAAATATATCATTATGTTTTCAAATCTTGGTATTTTACATGAATTTTAAATTATTTTTGAGTATACTGGATGTTTTTTTTTGAGTATATTGGTCTTGGTTTCACTACCCCCACTGGCCGACCCTGTTTAATGTTTACTCGAAGATGTGGTTTTCGCATTAAACCACATAAAACAAATTCCAGGAGGTCAGTATTCAGAGACGAAACACATTAGAAAAATTGCAATGAAATGGGCCAAGGTTAACAAATTATTCATGTTGAAAACAGAATTTCTCCTTCTTTCCTGTTAAGTTTTGGTGTCAACAAAATTTTGGATGCAAATTAAAAAACATTAGTTTAACATATCAAGAGGGTGATAAGTTATTTTCATTTCATTTTAATTGTATCAAAGCCTAAAGGGATGCAATCTTATCTTACCTCTACACATTGGTGGTTTACGCACAATTGAGGGAGTTCAACGTCAAGCAACAAAATATACCTTAAGGTATCCAGACGCCTTAATTCCTTATAAGGAAAGATTTATCAAATTGAACCTCTCGCCAGTGCCTTACTTGCATGAAACCAGGGATTTAGTATTTTTAAGGCCATTAATGGCATATATAACAACAACAACCACTTTTTATTTCCCCTTTTTTGCTTATAAGTTACATGTATTTTTACAATTAATAGAAAAAGAAGGGCTACTGGAGACCTATAATAACCATAGGGTTAAAAATGCCAGATCGCCAGTTGCATTCACAGCTTGCAAGATATGGTCGGTGACACACAAGCACACACACACACATGACCAGAAGACGGAACATATTCAGATACTCAGATAATAGATACCAAAAATAAAATAACAAAGTAGGTATTTATATTAAATCTATATTGTGTACAGAAAAACAGAACAGTTTGCAAAACAGGATAAATATTATCCTGTTGAAATAATGTACCAGACCAAATTAATAATATTGCTATTACGTAGTTTGTCCAACCTAAAGTCATAATCAGGTCCACTAGTCATTAATGCTCTTAAGACTATCAGCCTTTAAAATGCAGAACATCACTTTTTCAACGTAGTTATTTCAATAAAACTGCAAAATTGTGGAATTTCGTAATTTAATGTTTCTTAACGTATGTTGTAAAATATTTGAAAATACTATTTCTTTTTAAAATTTAAGGTTACAATGCGTTTACAGCTCTTAGAACCCACAACGATTGTCGCCGAATTCACAATGCTTTCCCATTACAACTTGATTTGAAGATGTGCCAAGAGGCAGAAGAGTTTGCTAAGATATTGGCAAAAGAAAAAGGACTGAGGCATTCATCAAAGGTTGAAAAAGCTGGCCAAGGAGAAAATCTGGTAACTTTTCAAAACATCAAAGGTAATGAGCCGGGGACCTTCCTAAATATAGATTTTTCTAGTAAACAAACGCTTGAATTCATGCTATGATCGTTCATAGAAAATATTTCAAGTCTTTAACTAGATTAAACAAGTGGACATCTCTTTATATATACTTTTGCTTCTTTTTATATCATGAAAGACGTCAGTCATCGATGACTGATGATGATGATGATGATGGTGATGATGATGATGATGATGATGATGGTGATGATGATGATGTTGATGATGATGATGATGATGATGATGGTGATGATGATGATGATGATGATGATGAATAAT
>JANCMA020241626.1:0-12764 GCA_024336925.2 Zoanthus solanderi | reverse complement strand
TGGACGGGACACTAATCCATTGCAGGTTAGCTCCCAGCAGACGCTGGTACTCATTTACCTACCCCGGAAGGATGGAAGGCTGAGTTGGCTTTCGGCGGGAAAGAAGGTCGCACAAATATTCAAACCTTGGCAGAGCCGGGGATCGAACTAGGGACCTTGTGATCGGAAGGCAGAGATCTTACCAACTGCGCCAACCACGCCCGCCCACGTGGATAAAGCATATAATAAAATATCGAAGTCATTTGAGTGAACTAAAAACAATACAACTAAGAAATAAGAAAAGTCCATGCACCGATTAGGTTGACTGGAGAGACATGTATCTTTCCTAGTGATATCCATTGAGGTCTTAAGAGTAAAATATTTTGTAAATTCAAAAAAACGAAACTTTTGAATATTAAAATTTATAAAAACACAAATCATCAAGATGAAAATTAAAGAAGATACGTTAAAAACTAAGATTTCTGTAAGATACAATGTGATTGTTATCATATAACGATGATAAATGAATTTGTTGAACAAAATGCCATATCGCAGTAGAATCCATCTTCTGAAGAACATTAGCTAGAAGCTAGTAGTCAAAGTATTGCGATTTACAATCTGTTTCATAAGACATAATTATATATCAAGTTTAATAAATCACTGCATATAAATTTTAAAAAAAATTGCTCACCTTTACATCCGTATATCTCAACTCTAATGCAGATTTTCTTGTACCATGCAGTTGGTAAAATGCGAATCCGCTGTGCAATTACAGGCTCAGCCAGATGTTGAAGTGATACGGTAAAGGGATCTTGGTTGCCTGAGAACACCTTGAAGCGAGAAAGACTTTATTGTTTATTTGTTGTTAAATACGAGAGGAGAGGGAAGCAGTTTAGTACTGGGGCATAATGTGACAATTTGCGGTAAAGTATTTCAAATTCCCTGCACGAGTTTGTTTAGCCCGCGTAGCTGGCAGTCTTGTGCGAAAACAAAGGAACTGGGGAGAGCACAACAGCTACGCAAGCTAGAGTTTGTTTAAACAATCCTCTTTTATGACAATCTCAATTTTCCATTAACGTTCCTAGTGCAATTTTACAGTGCACTTAACTTTACCTTTCATAAATTTAACTGAGTGGAAAATATCTTTTGAAAAACCCAAAGTCAAATAACTCTATTTCTTTTACCTCTTTCAAATTATTCATCATTTAATATTAAACACTTCTGCAAAAATTTCTGATTTTGGTCAAATCTTTATTTTTCTAGGACACTTGGAAATTCGAGAAATGACCGCCATCTTGGTGATAGGCTCGAATGACGTTGTGTTATACTCAACATTAACCCACCTTAAAGATCAAAAATAAAAGAACTAAAAGCGATTATGCAAAAGATTTTGTTGAATATTGTAAATTACTACAACGAAAAAGCATCCAACAATATGTTCTGTTGCAAATTGCGTCATTCTGAAATGGCATTGGCGTCCTTCAGAAGACCTTCAAGATTGAGGGCGTGTGTGAGAACTTGGTTGGTAGGTGTTTAATCCTAACATGTACGTTTTGAAATTTCAGCTGTAGATGTTAAAGGGGAACTGAACCCTATATAAAACTAACTTTTCACCGTTTGAACATTTAGGCATAGTAGAACAAAAAAATTGATGTTTTGTAACGAATCGACAAGATTTGATCGGCGGCTCAATATGCGATGTCAGCGGTTGTATACACGTAGGTTGCGATATTAGAATGATTAAAACGAGGAAAAACATGGTTTCTGCGCGGCTTTTGGCTGCCATAAAAAACAACTTCGCAAGACATAGATCGCCCAAAAATATCAAGATTTCGAAGCACAAAGCTATATTAAACTCTGAATATATAGTAACCAACGTCATACCATACCGCTGACAATCTCACTAGCGACCACGGTATCAAACCTTTCTAGAGAGTTTTCTTAGTTTCTATATTTAATTTCTCGATGTAATTTGACTTTAATTAAAAAAAACCTTCACAGAGTTAATCTGCTATACCAATAGAATCAAACAAAAATAGGTTATTTTTAGCATTCATTCCTCCTTTAAAGGATTTGTTTTTTCACTCTTCACCACCTCAGACACATTACCCAGTGAGCTATAAGAACTTACGTGAATGATTGGCTTTTGGTTATGCTAACAACTGACTCAATTCATATGCGAACTTTACAAGATAACAGTAAGATTTAGCCCTCAATATCTGGAACACCTCAGCGTTTCTCAACAAATGGAGCTGCAATATGAGTTGACTGATGGTCGCGGAATGACAAGATGAAGGTGCGAAACTAAAATCCAATCTACTGAAATTACCATATTTGACACTTAAACAGTAGAATATATATGCGTGTATTTGTTTTGTGGTTGTGCCGGGTCAAGAAGCTATTAATTTCTTGCGCAAAAACAAAGCATTGGTATAGAACACGGATTCATCATTGTGGTGTGTAAATAAAAATTTAAGTACAGACCACCTGTAACGAGAGAAATCAAAATTGGACAACAGTTACTAATGAGCGTGAAAACAAAATAGAGGTAATATTTTACACAAATGGAATGCTGCGTCGGTGTTTCTACGGAAACAGTTTTACAAGTAGTTAAATTTTACACCGTAGTGAAAAAGAATTTTAAAAACTGACGTTTCGGACTGTCGGAGTGAATCGACGAAGGACTACAGTCCGAAACGTCAGTCTTTAAAATTCTTTTTTACTACGGTGTAAAATTTAACTACTTGTAAAAATATTTTACACAGTTTACATTACGCCACTGGCGGTGACAGGTTTAAGGATAATAATATAGGGATTTCATAAGGGCCGTGCATCGGGCAAATTGACCGGGTGTGAAGACGGTTTTGGTGTCAAATCCAAATGCCCTCCTACTCCAAACCTTAATGAAACCCCCGATAATAGATACCTTTATATTTCCATTTTCAGTGTATTTCTGCCAGGATGTCTCATTCGTCCTGTACTGTAGAGAGTAATGTGTGACCCAAGCATGATCAACAGCGCCACACGATGTTACGGGGTACTTAGCTTGAGTGGCTACGCCTGTCACTTTGAACGTTAACACTAGGTCAACCTGGAAGATGATTTTGTTATGTTTTATTTCCCAACAGCTGCCATGTACAGAACATAAAGATAACAGCAACTAAAAAAGGGAAACCCAACGAAAACAACAAGGAGAACCATTGAAATAATGATAAAATCAAACACAACATCATTGAGAAAAGACAATAACAAAAACCATAACAAAAAACAATAACAATAACAAATAAACTAAAATAACAAAACTATAGGTGGCTCTTAGCCAAGGCAAGAAATGGTTTGTGAGATTATTATACACTCAATGTATGGCCTCAAGGGAATGGTAGTATTGTTTTCTGGAGAGTCCTAATGCTTCCCGATCCAAAATCAAGCTAAAAGAAATATTTGGACTCGAGGGAAAACAAAACATTGACGATGCCAACACAAGCTATGACGATGACAGCACAAACAATGACGATGACAGCACAAACAATGACGATGCCAACATAAACAATGACGATGACAGCACAATGACAGTGACAGCACAAACAATGACGATGACAGTACAATGACAATGACAACACAAGTAATGACGAAGACAGCACAAACAATGACAATGACAGCACAAACAATGACGATGATAGCTTAATGACGATGAAAACACAAACAATGACGATGAAAACACAAGTAATGACTAAGACAACACAAACAATGACGATGCCAACACAAACAATGACGATGACAATACAAACAAAGACGAAGACAACAGAAACAATGATGATGACAAAACAAATAATGACGATGACAACACAAACAATGAGGATGACAGCACAAACAATGACGATGACAGCACAAACAATGACGATGACAGCACAAACAATGACGCTGACAGCACAAACAATGATGATGCCAACACAAACAATGACGATGCCAACACAAACAATGACGATGCCAACACAAACAATGACGATGCCAACGCAAACAATAACGATGACAGCACAAACAATGACGATGACAACACAAACAATGACGATGACAACACAAACAATGACGATGCCAACACAAACAATGACGATAACAACACAAACAATGACGATGACAACACAAACAATGACGATGACAACACAAACAATGACGATGACAATACAAACAATGACGATGACAACACAAGTAATGACGAAGACAACACAAACAATGATGATGACAGCACAATGACAATGACAGCACAAACAATGACGATGACGACACAAACAATGACGAAAAAATCTAAAACAATGACGATGACAGCACAAACAATGGCGATGACAGCACAATGACGATGAAAACAAATCAAGCTTCTGTACAAAATGAAATTTCAACAACTATTACTCACCTCGAGGTACTGCTGCATGTCATTATATTTTGCACACCAGCCTCCCTCGTCCACTGTGCTATGTAACCTGGCATGATAAGACTGGTAAGTCCCGAAATACGAACTTGATGCTGTGATCATATCATCTTTTACTAAACCGTTTTCCATTCCTAAAGGTTGTTTACAATCTGAAAATAACGAGAAAATTAGACTAAAAATGTGTTCACTGGTAAACCTAATTTTGGTTTTCATACTCCATAACATAACAGGTGCTCTTACTAAGCCAACCTATAAATATAGTACATGTACAGTAATCATCAGGGATAGATAGCTTATGTGTGCTTGTAGCCATAATAAAACAACTAAAATGGACATCAAGACTATGTTAGTAGCGGGCATTACCCCATAAATCTACAACACAGGGTTCCTGCAGGTTCCAACTCAGGATATTTAAGACTTTTTTTAAGACTTTTCAAGACCCAAACTTTCAAAATTTAAGACCTGTGAAAATTAAAATGTTGCTCACACGATCTAGTGAAAGATTAGAATGCTGCAGTCCAACAATTTTGCGAGTTTTGAAGTAACTGCTTGTGCACTTTTCCGTGCCTTTTGCGATGCTTCTTTGAGGCATTCTGTAAGCACGACAAGCAACATAGCCAAAATACTTCAAATTCTAACCTGTAGAAGGAAAATCTTTAACTTGAAATCAAATTTAAGACATTTTAAGACCTAAACAAAGATCATTTCCAATTTTAAGCCCTTTTCAATGCATTAAAAACTCAAAATCCACTGAAATAAGGGCGCCCTGCAATAAGCAAATATATTGAACGTGAATGTTAGCAGCCAACGACAGCTGTTTCGGCCTCATCAGCTAACTATGTTTTCACTATTATACAATCTTTTTTCCCTAATAATTAACAACTATTCCCCTAAAGGGGAGGTAAATAGTGGTGCATGGATATACACCGAGAGGCGAAGATTCGAGGTACATATCTAGCGCTAGGCACCGACCCATGAGGGGGATAGCTGTTTTAGTATTTACCAAAATAATGGGAAAAAATGCACATTATTTTCAAAGAAACAATACAATGTCAACCTTTTTCTACTTTTAGCACGCGTTCTTCCTGTAATTTGACTTTTACCTCAAAATCAGCTAATAGTCTTGGATATCGCGAGTTACGGGATCCAATTAGAGCGCGTGAAAATGGATATAGGTTGCTTTGGTAAATACTAACATGGTATATAGTAGGCTAAGGAAATACTAATCAAACTAAATTTAAACAGCTTGCAGTTTTACAAAAAAAGGCCGTTATAGAACTATTATCTTTTTACGTTCTCAAACCCAAACATGCATATCCATTTCCTCTTTAAGAAAAAAGTAGTCTGTTAAAGCTATGATATTAAATGTGGAACTGAACCAAAGCTAAAACCCTTGAACTTAACGACCTTAGTAATTGCGTCTTTAAATTATTTTTAAACTTGTCTACTTTTTAATCATTATCTCACTATTTTGGAATAGAGTGGCGAAGTGTGACTTCACAAAAATCAAAATTTGTGATCTTATGTGATTTGTTGAGATCATCCGAGCAATTAAGACTTGCTAAAAGTCAGCATGTTGGTACAAATTGTCAGCGTGGTATGAAAACAGTTAAGCTCCAATGACACCTTACAATCCTTCTAAAAATGGCTAGGTTCTTAAAGTTAGGAACCATGCTAATTTAAAAAGGCTTTGTATGAGGTCATCAGAGCATAACCGTGACAATATCTCATCACTGATTGGTGGCAAAAATGCTAAATTTCGGCATGGAGGCATTTTTCATCTTAATCTTTCTGAATATTACAAACAAATTAGTGATTTCTTAAATAAAGTTTTTGTGACTTCATCATGATCATTTCGGTACTCTATTTCCGTTTCTTTGTACTTTTTACTTCTTTTGCAGTTTCCGTTCAACATCTTATATAAATGTAACCGATTGTAATTCAGTATCATACCTGATGAAGGCTAGTATGGCTAGCCGAAACATTGTGTTATAAAACTTCAAATTCTACGTTGTATTGGCTATTCTTTTTTATCTATGATACTGTTGATTTGTACAATTTAGCCACGCCCCTGCGTATCATACTAGCGGTCTTCTTAATACGTTAGTAATACTTAGTGACTACAGTAACAATATTGGCTTCAAACTAAGATAAAAATGATGTGCATTTTTCGAATGAAACTATCGAATATTATGGATGAATCACAGTTCAAAGGTATTTCAAAGTAATAACTAAAAGTAAAATTAGTTTTTATTTTCTACCATACGAAAACAAAATATCGATAAAATAAGAGTTAGAAAGTAAAACTTACATTCTTCGCCAATAATGCTTATTCTGAGACAAGGAAAACTATGCCATTCCGTTGGGTGAATCTGGAGGTACTGGGCTATGATTTCGTATTTTAGGATGTGCTTTACAATACTTTCTTTAAAGTTGTTGCCGGAAAACACCTAAGTGATGAAAATATAAACATATTTAAATTGATTTCTGAAAAAAAGTTTTAACTTTCGTTTTTTGGAAAGACAACATGTCCGGTGCTGTAAAAAAGTGCGTTTATTTACTTAACATAAAAATTTATTTCCTTAAATTCATCATCAGTACATCTTCATCACATTACATTATTATTACATTATCATCATTACATTGTCGTCGTTATATCATCACCACATCATTACTAACGTCACATCCTTGTCACTGAATCATCATCATTACATCAACACTAACACTACATCGTCATAATAACATTAGCATCAGCATTACATGATTACGTTACATCATCGTCACATCGTCGTAACATCATCACATCAACATCTTTATATCATGGTCATTACATCATCATCATATCATCATTGACTTCTTTATCATGACCCTGACTTCGTTACGTTATCATCAACTCACCATTGTTGCATTATCGTCATTACATTATCAATACATCATCGTCGTTATACCATCGTCACATCTTTCTCGTCACATTATCATTATATTCATCATCACATCATCTGTACACCATCGCCATTATATCAGCATGCTCATACCATCATTATCTTGCGGCTATGGCAAAGACGGTCAGCATAATAATTTTTGCCAAACTAAATTTATTTACTATTGCAACTGGAAGCACTTCGACGTTCTTTTTTTCAACTCCTTCTCCTACTCATTCTGTTCTTCCAAATCTCGTATAATGCAGCCGTTTTCAGGCGACATTATTAATGGAACTACCACAATCACACTACCACAGTTACCCTCTGTCTCTCAATTGGGTTACTAGAAAACAACGACTGATTTGTTGTCAAAACCAGTCTAAAACAAAAACGCATTACAGTACTGACTTCCTCGATTATTCGGCCGCTGTGGGCACGAGGTTTTCATGGACAGGTGCGGGTAATCAAAAAAGGCCGGTTAATTTCAATCCAACAGGAAACGTCACAATTTTTTGGTCAGCCAAGTCAAAGGAAAAATAAAGGTTGTAGAAACCAGTCCAAACGAGGGAAACCATCTCGTTCCAAATTGAACAGCGTGGCAACTGAGCAAAACAATTAGCAACTCGGTCATTTTTTTTTCTGACTTATGTCGTGGTAAGCAAAGATTGAACAGTCAGGCTTGTGAAGTGGACTACATGTATTCGCTATTTTAATGGGTAGTTTGGTGACATTTTTGTACAACTTGAACGGTTGTGGCCTGGTAGAAATGAAATTAAAATCTTCATTTCAGAGGTGATAATAATAAATTTTAGCACTGCTACGGCCGGATAATCGAGGGACGGTTAATCGAGAGACGGATAATCGAGGAAATATTGTAGTAGAATAGTTATAAAAACGAAAAAGGTATATAGATAGAAAAATTGTTTGCGGTGCGGCTCGAATCACCTCAGTATGACATTTAAAATATTCTTCAAATTTCCGAAATCTGAGCCTCGTAATTCTTATAAACTGATTCATTCTTACAAAAAAAACGTATATTTAGGTTTTTTCTTGAATAGTGAGCTACGATAACCTCTTAGTTGACAGGAAAAACATAAAATGTCATAGGTAGAATGCTGCGTCAGTGTTTCTACAGAAACAGTTTTATACGAAAAAGTTTTATTAGTTTTTTTTTTGTTTATTTTAATCTTTTATTTGTTTTATTTGTGTTTTAGAAAAAGCTTTATTTCAGTTTTTGAAGAATTCTTCTCACTACGGTGTAAAACTTATCAATTTATAAAACGGACAAGGAAAACGATCTTTAGAGAATGGTCATGATATTGGCTTCTCAATCTCATTAATAATTCACCAAATTAAAACAAAAGAAATCGTAAATGTAACCATGGTTTGGAGTGTGATCTTAATTAGCATATATTTTTATGATTTTATTTCTTCGTTTACTCCTTCGTTTTAGTCTTCTCAGTGTTTGGAAATATGATGAAACACTATCTCTCGTGTTTGATGTATTACGTCAAAAACCTTGAAAAATGTCATTCATAAGCAAACATTCGCTTACGAAAAACCTTCGTCTTGGCATACTGCAAGCTTAAAAAAATTACAGAACGTTTTAAATTTTTTTAGGGTTGTTGATAAATATTCTTCTACCGTTTTACACTTGGAAAAAGGTCAGCATCAGATAGCAAGTATTATATGTTTTTTGACAAAAGAGAAACTTTGTCTCTATACTTTAAAAACTTAATTTCAGGTGACGAAAGAGGGATTCTTTACATTTCGAAATGAGCTGCTGCCCATCTTGAGAAGTAGAAGAAAAATTTTGAACTACTGAAAATACAACTGAAGTATTCCTGCAGTTGATGTGACCCTTACACTGCGAACGCCCAACGCCAAGCTAAGGAACATAAACATGGAAATGAACAGACCTTATTCACAACTGAATAGGGACTATTCAAGTATTCTTTAATATTAATTTAAATTAGCTTCACTCGCCTCGTTTAGGCCGGTAGCATGGCTTTTTATTTATTTGTTTTAGAACCAGGCAACTGAAATAATTGCCATTTAAGAGTATGGCCGATTGAGTAACTTTAAAAAGAATGTCGAAACGTCGTGGTATTTAACGTTGAACGCTTACTATACGATGTGAACCATATTTCATACATTGCGAAATTATACATTTGTTTGTTAGAATTAAGGAGTTTGTTGGGTAACGTATTTTGTTCCAGATGGAAAAAAGAAATTCTCCCACATTGCTTATTTAAAAATTATGAGAGCTAGTTGGGAGAATTTGATATTAGCTTGTGACATTTGACGTATCTATAGCTAGGGCTTTTAAGTGTTAAGCGTTTCAGTATCTACTTGCAGAAGCGTCGTTTTTGTATCCAATTGCGAAGATGGAAAGAGTTATTTTCCTAAATCACTAATTTAAAAAAATATGAGAGTTAGTTGGGAGAATTTGTTATTAGCTTGTCATTTGGTGTATATCATTTCATATATGTAGGGCTTAAAGAATTTCATCTACTTGCCCAAAGGTCGCTCTCATGTTCAAGTGCAAAGATGGAAAAATAAATTCTCTCGAATTGCTTATTTAAAGAAATATGAGAGTTAGTTGGGAGAATATGATATTAATTTTCTTATTTGACGTATTTACGGCTTAATGGGTTAAGCGTTTTATCTACTTGCCCAATAGTCGTTCTCGTATATATTCAATTGCAAAGTGCCCCAATATTTACCTTTCTTTTCGGTTTGTGGAGGGTCTTTGTTCACCTTCCTTTCGTCTGATCTGTTTAATTTGTTCAAAATTTCGTCCATTTTATCCGTCAACTTTTCTCCCACGTTTTGCAATTGTTGTTTCACTTCCATATCTTGCCAATACCAGTTCATTAGCTCCTCGCTGTATCTTTCTTCATTAGTTGTCAATGCTGCTTTCAACATCTCGTCAATGATCTTCGTCCATTTAGCTGCGTTGTTTGCACTTACAGAGCCAGCAAGACGAGTGAGAATTGTTTTCACGTTATTCCAAGCAGCAACAAAATCTTCACCTTGAATTTCCATTTTTACCCCAGTGTGTACCAGTTTGTTGCGCTGAATCCTGATGCGAACCACATCGGCTGACAAAGAAATATCTGCCTTGACAGGCTCGTCATTCCAACCCTTTGCTGGGGCTGGCAAACCACATGCACACTTTAACAGTCGGCAGAGTAACGTTATATCGAAATCTTTTGATTGTCCATAAGTCCCTGTAATAAACTTTGAATCAATTTTGAATGTAAAGCAATTCTCTACTGTCCAATAATATTAATCTGAAATATTGCCTTTTCTTACCTTGGTTCCATATCACAGCTCGTTAGTAATTTTTCTGTGTATTGTTGTACATAACTTATCCAAAGCGATTATCATTTCCTGTTCGATAACCCCGCCAACGCGCCGCCGTTTTGAATTAAATGAATTCATTTTGATTGAATTGATAGCATAAAGAAATTGTCATAAAAAAATATACCATTAAAATCTTTGAAAATAACTAAACTACAAGAAAATCTGATAATCTGATGAGGGAGTATTGACATTTATATCACTCGCTACATATACGATTTGTTGCTACCTCTTATTGCTTATTTTTGTTTTTCAATGAAGTTTTTTTTATGATTATTCCTATTTTCCGATGTAAAATTTTGTCCCCTGAGCCTCTACAGTCCTTAATGACGGGAAGCATGGCCCGAGTGCTTTATTAACTTTCAAAATGAGAATGTGATTTGGACTATTTGTACACATTCCACGGTATTTGCTGGCAATGAAAATGGTAGAGCAATAGCACAGGAAGTATTTGAATTTAACGGTCAGCGATGGCGGCTGGACGTGTCCATTTGAGCTCCGCCATTGTTTACATATTTTTTATCCTATACCGCCACCAGCTCTTTTATAAGAGTCTTTCCAATAACGCCGATATCTCTAACATCTACAAGAGTAATTTCCTAGTGAAATTTTCTTCTCAGCACTTTGTTATTGGCTATCGAAACCAATATTTTTCAACGCTACGTGTTCATAGATGGAATTGTTCCCGAAAGAAGAAAAAGTTTCTCTCAGCAAGGACGTATTTCTACCGTAACTGTGTTGCTAGCTTCAACTTGACAAGACTATCTCTTAGTGGGGATATAAGTCCTAACCCTGGACCAATTGCAACAACAAACAGCAAACCAAAATGCTCAATATGTTCTAGAACTATTGCTAGAAATCACCGAGGTGTGGTATGTACAACATGCAAATCAAATCTACACTTCAAATGCTGTGGACTCTCCGTCGCCAATTATAAACAAATTCTCCTTGGTGACATTAAAGACTGGAGTTGCACTTACTGTAATGTATCTGTTCAGGGAGTTTTCAATTTTTCTGACTCTTTCTTCGAGCAGGAAGATGCCATCGAACTATCACCATCGACTAATACTTCAACTACAACAGACTTCAATATACTTGATAAATATAAAGCTAATATTAAGATTGCTCACTTTAATGTCAACAGTCTGGCTGGTTTCAAGTTTCATGAAGTCAAACTATGGTTAAGTAATCACATATTTGATGTGTTGGTCCTTACTGAGACCAAATTGGACCACACTTTCCCGGATACACAATTTAGTATTGATGGTTATCGGTTTTTACGTAGAGACCGAAATATCCATGGTGGTGGGATCATGATTTACTGGCGTTCTGATTTGACATTTCATAACCTACAAAGTGTTAGCGACCATATTACTAGCAAAGTGGAATCAATTATGTTTAAACTAAAAATTGGAAATTCTTGGACGGTCATTACGGGAGTTTATCGTCCACCAAGTGTAAATATTCAAATATGGAAGCAAGAACTCCTGAAATTATTTGAATGTGCTTCATCTCACGCTCATGATATGTTATTTCTGGGCGATTTCAATTGTGACATTTTGCATGCTGATAACAAACCAGAGGCAAAAGAACTGTCTGATCTGTGTGACATCTTCGATCTTCATTGTTTGATTAATCAACCAACAAGAATTACTCCAATATCTGAAACGTTAATAGATCTCATTTTGACCAACAATAAAAAACGCTTCCTGTCCTCTGGTACTATTGAACCTCACATTAGTGATCATCAATTGGTTTACACTGTCATGAGAGCTAAATCTTCATTTAAACGATCTAGAAAAATTACCTGTCGTAGCTTTAAAAACTACAACAAGGACAAATTTGAATTTGAACTTAGCAGTGTTCCATTTTACATCTCATCTATCTTTGATGATCCTGATGATAAAGTATGGGTGTTCCAGAAATTGCTATCTGACGTAATTAATGACCATGCACCACTGAAAACCTTTCATATCCGTGGAGGACATGTACCCTACATGAACCCCACATGGAGGAAAGCCATCAGGTATCGCAATAATTTATGGAATAAATATAGAAAATCCCCCACACCT
>JANCMA020241517.1:0-12765 GCA_024336925.2 Zoanthus solanderi | reverse complement strand
TTATGGCCTGCACGAAACAACTTGTATGATAAAAAACCGGAATCAAACGATAACCGTGTCTACTTATTGATTTTCTAGTATATAAATATATATATAAATTATATGTTCTATAGTTATGACTTAATCCCACAGCATTTACACAAGGATCAAGCCCTTGAAAGTAACCTACGGAATAGGTAAGAACTATTTTGCTTCGTTTAGTAGGTTATGTAATTGCATAAACCATTTCATATTTCTTTTTGAAATAACAAAAAAAAAAAAAAAAAGAAAGAAAAATAATATTTTCCGCAAAACTTGTAATTTATTACGATGATTAAGGTCTTCCCAAAATTGTCACGATCAATTCGCATTCGCCTATTTAATAGCTACTTTGCAAAGCAATGCCGCACTCGTGCAACAACTGAAATTGATTATTTGTCTAAAACAACTAAGTTCTGAAGCAATCTTCAATGAAAATTAAAATGGCCTTTCAGCATCGAATGAAAAGAAAGCTGGCGTATAAGAACTCAAAACTGTTCAAGATGTTGCAAGTTCTAATCAATGAGATCACTGCTTTGGAGTTGATGTACACACCACCAAACTTGCAAGAATTAAAAACGAGAGATGAATACATAGATACTCTTTCGCTTTTTGTTAAACACAAAGAATAGAGCTCTGTCCCCTTGACTAGAGTGACTTTGGTAAACAGTATTGTGAATTTACTGCATGCTTCTCAACAACCGGGCGTACTTGATCGATTTACATGCAAAAGGGGAAGTTTTCAACTTGTTTTACGCCTTTTGGAGCTGTCATTGCGGGTTTTTAAAAGCATTTTTTTCCCGTTTTTGGGCACTTTTGTTTTGGCATCCAATATTTTATCAAAGCTCCTAAATTCTGTTTTACTGCGTTTTCTTACTGATCCCCCTTTACATAAAGGACGGTTATTCATGGACCGTTCATTAGCAAAGCAAAGAGCAACTCTCGATCTGGCTTAAGACTAAAACTATAAAAAACAAAAATCCTGGTATCAAGTTTGGTGTTCGTCCTGATTTGTAACGGCATATTTATTCCTTTTTCAGTCGATTAGACTAAATTAAAACAAATAGCGTTTAAAAAAATATTGTAAATTTTTTGTTTAAAAAGATGTTAAGGTTTTAAAATGTTCATGACTCACGACTTGTTGCTGCGAGCAAGCGAATAGCAACACTAATATTATTCCTAACTTTTTGATTTTTGCCAAGTAGGTTTGGGCACGAGTGTTAGCGGTGTGTTAATGCCAATTTTGATGGTCTAGCTGGTTGTCTAGCTGGTGAGCAGTGGATGTTTTTGTTACTGTGTCGTTTGGTTGAATTTATTGGCTTGTTCCAACTGAGCCGTTCATCAAAGACAACTCCTAGTTATCTAAATTCAGTTACTCGCTTGATTGAGACCCCATTAATGTTTACAGAAAAGCTATCAATATTAGAAAGTCTTGAGGAAGTCCCAAATAACATTGATTCAGTCTTGGTAGCGTTTATAAATAAACAGTTAACCTGAAACCAATTCTCAATGCGGCTCAGTTCTCTATTTAGGGTTGACTCAATTGTGGATGCTTGTTTGCTAGAGCAGAAAAGCACAGTATCGTCCGCATACATTAACACACTACAGGACTCCAGTGCATCAGGGAGATCATTTAGATGGAGTATGAATAGAAGGGGTGCAAGAATTGATCCCTGAGGCACCCCAAAAGTGATAGCCTCGGCACTGCTAGTGACTCCTAGAAATTCAACTACTTGTGAGCGATTCGTCAGATAGTTTTTGAACCACTTCAGCTCGTCTTCAACCACTCCAAACCCAGTCAGTTTTTTCAACAACACATCATGGCAGACGGTGTCGAAGGCCTTGCGAAGATCAATAAACACAGCACCTGTCATCATCCCTAGATCAATGTTCCTACGAATTGAATCCGCGAAACACATAGCTGCCCATTCCGTTGAGTGACGTTTACGGAACCCACATTGATATGGATTAAGGATGTTAAGGCGCTGTAAATAGGCGATAAACTGCTGATGCACAACGCTCTCTAGGATTTTGGAGACTACCAAAATTATATATTATCAGTTAGTTAAATCACAGTTTTAATATTAGACATTTGTGTAATTGTTTAAGTTGAAGGTAATGCTTGATTTATCATTATTTCGAAAATGTATTCCATTTACTTTAAAAACGGCAAAAACTTTGTAAAATATTTACCATTGAATGCTGTGTCGTTGTTTCATTACAAACAATTTGCATTTGATAGTTTTTTAAGTTTTACACCATAGTGAAAATGTTTAAAAACTGACGTTTCGGACTGTAGTCTATTGTAAAATTTAAAAAATTATCATAATTAGTCAACTTTCTACTATATTTATATTTTTATTGGTTAAAAACGGCCGTTTAGAGCAGGTCGATTTTAGTATGTCACAGGAACCGCGGGGCAAAATTTTGATCGGAGAGGAGAGAAGATTCAATCCAAAAAAACATTAATTAAGAAATAAACCTGTTCGCCGTGCTTCCATAGCCTGGTGAAAACCGAGGTGAACGTTTGAGAGAATTCGAGAGCAGATCAGTGAAAACTCAAGACGCAGTGTCTTCTGCGCATGTGCATTCGATTTTTTTTGTGCTTTTTCGTTCAGTGATCAATGATGATACTACTACTACTACTACTACTACTACTACTAATAATAATAATAACTTTCACATATACGAATAATTTTTTTGTTCTTGATATGTTTCGGCATAGCTTATGCCATCTTCAGAAGAATGATTACAAAAGTTCGTTACAGAATATATATATATATATGATAGGTTTACAATGATTGACAAGTATATGATAAACTAATAATTAAGTTACAGGAATCAGAAAATAACTAAGTGCTAAAGGTCGACTAAAAGTTAACCGTAGTCTTGGCTCTTTCTCTGTGTATGCATCCTCTACTTTCTATACCTATCACTACACCCTATAGAAACTATAGAGACTATAGAAACTATATTGAACATTGAGTTTAGGTTTCTTAGTTTTAAAATGAAAAGCTTCCTTAAGTTTTAAATGGAAGGAGGATTTCGCACTGTCTATAGTTTTAAAATAATTTAAAGTGTTCTTATTGTTACATTCCAACGGACTGTTTAAGATGCTTAAAAATGTGTGAATTTTTATCATTAACAGTGTGTTCTTTTATCCTGGTTGAAAAATGACGACATGTCTCGCCAATATAACGGGCATTACATCCCGCACAAGTAAATTCATATGTAATTCTTTCATAACTGTTTCAATGCGCTGCACCAGGTAATTTGTATATTTTACTATTTGTAAAAAGATTAGATAATATATATAGGATATTACATGGCCGTGGTGGGATACAAGGCAAACAAGTAAAATAAATGTAGTTATGATTTTTTAGTAAAAGAAAAAATACTGGTATTTCATAAGTATCTATATAATAATTTTTTATTAACTAGTTAATGTTTGTTAAGTAAAGCAAGGTAATTTGCAGGTATTTTAGAAGATACGTTTTGTCTTGATTCTAGGGTTGCCATTTTATCTGCTGTTCATCAGTTCTTTTGTGAATGGTTTGTGTGGCTCATATGTAACCATCCTGTCGGCAGCACTTTCATACACAGCAGATAACACAGATGAATCTAACCGATCCCTAAGGATTGGAATTGTCGAATCAATGCTTTATCTTGGATCCATGATTGGTTTCCTGATTAGTGGAGTTTGGAAAGACAGCTCAGGAGGTAAGTGAGTGGTTTACTCAAGGTTTAGAAATAGACAAACATTCTGTCACTCTAAACCTCATTATAAAACTTTGTTGTGGAACAAAGCTAAGCTAGCCAAATCCTTTGCGAGCCAAGTGGTCCATGGAGCCAGTGGTTATTTCCAGTTTCTGTAGTGTTTAGTGGGTGAGAGTCTTTGAATTCCCCATTACAGGACACTAATCCGTCGGAGGTCAGCTCCCAGCAGACAATGGTACTTATTTATCTACTGTGAAAGGAAGAAAAGCCGAGTTTGTAGCTTAGGTGGAAAAGAAAGTCGCATATTCAAAAGTCTGTGGAGCCGGGAATAGAACTGAGGACCTGTGGTCAGAAGGCAGAGATCTTACCAACTACACGAACCATGTCCACTCTTGGTGTGGAACAGAGTACCGTAAAATAGAACCTGTGAAACTTTTCTTTATCTGTTAGTATAATTAAATAATGCTCTCTGAAGAGAATCTGCATGTTTTTGTTTTATTCTAATTTGCTCGCATCTTATTTTGCTGTTAACTTCAGTTTGTACTGCTTCAGTTCTTAAAAAAGAGTGAATATTGATTATTAGTATATACTAAAACAGTGGATAGCTTTGAAGTTGCCCTCTGATTGGCTAGTCAAACTCTGGTTATGCTTTGCTATTTAACCTCCGAGCAACTCGGGTGCTGGAAAAAAGCCTTCTGGTTTGCACGAGTGACAAGCGCGAAGAGATCATCTGAATTAAAGATGAAACAGTCCCTGAAAACACAAAGCGACTGAATTTGGTTTTGCATTATTAAACATAATAGTTTATTTTTTAACCCAGAGTTTATCGATATAATAAAGAATAAGACAGGTGAATAAGATGTTGAATAAGACAGGTGGGTCCAAGGAGGATGTTGAGTCTCGTATCCAAAATGGGTGGGTTGCCTTCCCTAAGCTGAAACCAGTATGGAATTCGAGAATATACAAGCTAAAGACTAAAATTAGATTGTTTAATAGCATAGTCAAGTCAACGGTTATGTATGGAAATGAATGTAGAAAAGCGGCTGAGGGTCTTCTAACAGATGTACCTAAGGCGGATCCTAAGGCTATTATCTCCAAATTTAGTACGAGATGAAGTAGTGCTGGAGAGGACTGAGCAGAGGAAGTTGTTGAAGATAATTTACTCCAATCACAGGATATCCTATCACTTACTGCCGATTCCACATATAATAATTATAATAACCAACTTTATTTCAAGACGATGACACTTAACAGGTAAACTGATAAACTAGTGGTCCACATGAAATCATATCACCAAGATAACGAAAGCTGTCTAATATTTCCAGACTGTCTTCTCCCACTTTTTTTCCATGGCACTGCGATAACTCCCCTCTTCTGGTCTTCCCATCTTTCTGAGCCCCAAACATTTCAGATGGCACCACCTTTCACAGCATTGACACCATACTGAGTTTGCTCCAACTCCTTTGTTGCAAACCCCACTGCTATCTCAAACTCATCTGAAGTTCCTCCTTAAGTACTTTGCATTGCTATATAAAGCCATAACAATTGCTATGAGATGCTCAGGCACTTTTTGATATCTCAAGGCCCATCGAATTGCTTACCTAGAGACACGATCAAAAGCCTTCTCTACATTAACAAAGACAAGGAAAAGCTCTTTATTCTTTGCTCTAAACTTTTCCAGCAACTGTAATACAAAAATTGTATATGCAGTTGACTTACCGGGCTGTAATCCAAACTGTTTCTCGTCAATCTTCTTAATATCTCTAATCCTCTTCTCTAGGATTTTCTCATATACCTTCATATGCTGTTCTAGAAGTCTCACTCCTCTGTGTTTGTCCACCATTAAGATATCTCCCATACCTTTATATATACTGGGTCAACGTGGTATAACTCTTGGCCTGCTGCTCTGGAACCTCGACTTCCTGTTCAATGGATTCACAAACCTGAAAAAGCCCTTTCACTCCAGTTCCTCCTGCAGCGTTTATAAGGTCTCTTGTGTCCCCAGATGGCCCTAGTGCCTTGCCTACTTTCATGTATTTTAGTGCTTGCTCCACTATATCTGTTCAGTCACTCTTCATATCGGCCCTTCCACTTTATCTTCCTTTTGTAGGTACTTGTTTGTCTCATTTAGCAAAGAAGAAAAATAATTTCTCCACCTTTCCATAACTTCCTCTTGTTTCACTTCAAGAGTTCCATTCTCTTCCCTTAATATTTCAGTCCCACAATATCCTTGTTTTCTTTTCTCATCTGCATTGCCATCTTGAACATCTTTGGTCTTCCTTTGTTCGGCTGAAGAGATTCACTGCAGCCTTTCCAGGCTCTATCCTTAGCAATTGCTAATGTCTTTTTGCCTGCCCATTTTTGTCTTTCTACTGCTTGTGCATTTCCTCGGTTCCTTCATTCTGCCACCTTTTTCCCTTTTGTTTTCTTTACCCTTTTTCCCCTTTACTGCTAGCTGTACTTCCTCATTCCACCACCATGTTTCTGTATCTCTCTGTCTCCTCCCTGTTGTCTCTCCACAGACTTCTCTTGCGGAATTCGACAATGCATTTGACAAACTATAGCTAGCATGGTCAACATTTAGTAGTAGTAGTAATAGTACACCTTTATTTAAAAACTTAAAAAGTAAGTAAAACCTCAGGGTAGTCCCTTCAGGTCAACATAGTTGACCTGCTATCAATGGGAGCCCTGACCTATACTCTAAAAATAATACAATACAGAACAATTACAAAATATATAACTAAATGATTTCTATCTAAAAACTATTTACCGTGCTACATAAATATCTGTTTTATGTATTTACAAAGTATTATTATTGAAAATGGCATAGCCATGATAGGTCAATTTCATCTTCAAATAGGTCAATTTCAGGTTTCCCCAGTACTGAAAATAACTTCTTATATAAGTTAGGATTTAATTGCCAGTCTATGGAATCATCAAAATGTCTAGACAATGAGTCTGCTGTCGTGTTCAAGCAACCTTGCTGATAGGCAGCTGACAATCAGTTTGATCTTTCAATTGCCCATAACCAAATGTTTTGGGTAACAGTATTACAATTTCTACTCTTACATCTCCCCATGGCATTGATATAGACCACAGTGGTCATGTTATCAGAGACAACTCTGATATGTCGATTGTTAACGGATCCAAGAACGATATTAAGTCCCAATTCAACTGTTTGAAGCTCCAAAACATTAATGTGATTATTAGTTTCAAGCGGAAACCAAAGTCCCTGGGTTCCATTATGACCAGCCCCCCAGCCTGTATGAGAAGCATCCGTAGTGAGGGTGCTGTTAGGACTTCCATGATCAATATTCCTAAATGAGAAAGGAAGATTTTGACCCACCATATTAAATCAGTAATAATGCGTTCGGGTGAAAGAGTCATGCTGCCTTCAAAGTTACCTAAGGCAGATTTAAATGCGCTATCTTTGTCAAATTCTAAATTCCTGTAAAATAAGGGACCGAACTGCACCCCCGGAAAGGTAGATACTAGTGTTCTTATAAGTAAAGCCATCTCTCGTGTTGTAAATTTGCGTTTCTTCAAAAAATTCCTGCATAATCCAATTGTTTTCTCTTTTTTCTTTTGAGTTAAACAAACTGTTGACCATAGTAATGAATTCAAGCAGAAACCAAGAAATTCAAGCGACTGCGTTGGAACAAGGACTGACTTGTCTGGGTGGATCGTGAAACGAAGTTGAGTAAACAATTTAAGAGCATTAAGAGTGGCTCCTTGACATTCTTCAAAAAACGTTTTCCGTGTAAAAGGAATCGTAAATATAACCTAGACAATTATGACCGTATTGTGTTCTTGACGAGGAAAAAACTGGCTTCAAAACCTTAGTAAATATTCGCGGACTACTAGCTAGGCCCATAGGAAGAGCTTGAAATTGGAATAGTTTCCCCTTCCATGCAAACTTAAGATACTTCCTAAACTGTGGTGAAATAGGAATGGAATAATAGGCATCCTTCAAATCTATGGAGGTTATGAAACAGTGAGGTTTCATCAGTCTAATCGCTGTTTCCAAAGTGCCCATTTTAAATCTATGGTATGTCACTGCTTGGTTGAGGAATTTGAGGTTGAAAATAACTCTATATGTATTAAGTTCTTTTTTAGGACAAAGAAATATGGGATACACAACCTGATCTTCCTCATAAAATGATTTTCCAATGATTTGTTTATCTAGAGAAGTGTTAATTTCTAATTGGATAGCCAACTGTTCTGCTCTTGAAAATACCAGAAATAGCGATGTAATCAAATTCTAGTTCACAGTTTGAAATCCATTGCAATATAAATGGATCTGATGTAATTTGTTCCCATTCATGTAGGAAATCACGCAATTGACCTGCTTTAAACGGTCTTTGTGATGCAATAATACCATTAATTTTAGCCATAAAACTAATCTGAGTAGTGTTCAGCTGTCTTTGCTGTATTGGGGTTTTGATTGATTGTTTTTGACTGTCCCCTAAAAAAGAACGGGTTCCTGCTGGAGTAAAGGGCTTGTTGTCTCTGTAACCTGCTTTATTTCCACTTGGAGCAGAGTACGGATGATAGCCCTGGTGCTTGGGCTTCTTCCCCGCAGAATCTTTTTTGATAGCTTATTGGCTTTAGCAACTTTGTCAATCTCTTTTCTCGGGTCATCACCAAACAGCTCGCTTGAAATTGGTGTTGCAGCATTACAAAGTGATGCAAATTGGGCATTTAACTCTGGTCTCAGTTGGTCTCGCCTTCTAAGATTTAGTTCGCGATTCCCTGCTAATGCCAAAACTAGACCATGAATCAGGGTGGTTTTAACATCACCAGTTGCCTTTTCACATGCATTAATCATTGCAGAGACTGCGGCAATAAAACACTGTTGTACCTTCTGTAATGCTTTATCCGAAGCCCTTGCCTTCGATCTGTTTAAGTTGGTTCCACACAGCTCTGTTTATTTTGGGCGACACAAGAAGTGGACAATTTTCTGGGCGAGGGTATTTTTCCACCAGTTCGTCCAACTTTGCTTTGAGTAATTTGCCATTGATAAGCTCTTTGACCATGGAAGCCAGCTTCTCATTAATAGCAGGGCCTGACTTGTCAGTTGTACAAAATTCATCTATTATTGTATCAAGATTGGTCACTTTTGCGCCGTGTTTCCCGTCGTTTAGGAAGTCTGATATTGCTGCTAAAACTCCCTCGTCGTTCGTCTGCTGTTCACCATCGTCGCCATCTTGGTTGGGTTCTTCTCTGTTTTGAAGATAAGTGCCCAATTGCTCCATTAGTACGCTTATTAATGAACCGAACATTTCAGTCATTTCGGTCCTACAAGAACTTGTACTAGCCCCTCCAGGCTAACGAAACTCTTCGTAACTAGCACTTGCACTAGTCTCTCCAGGTAAACGGTCTTGTTCACCCCTCGACATGTTTATACTGTAAAAGAACAAAAATGACAGTAGTACACTCAAATCCTTGTGTAGACAGCAATCACAAAGGGAAACTAACACTTTCTTTCCCTTAAACTTTGCATCGTCTCTAAACCCACGTGATCGACAATTGAACCAACGAATCACCTCGGGAAACAATAACTTTCTTTCCTACGAGGTTCAGTGATTCGTTTCGGAAAACTATCAACTTTCTTTCCCTATTTATTGCCTACAGACAAATCTGTACAGGCAATGTCGGCGAGGTACTAAGACACTTGCTCTTCAAACTGTCAACTTTTGATCGGTTGTTGAGCGAACATAATTTCTGAGCTTTTCAACGAAAATAACTCCACAAACCTGTCGAAATTTAAGAAAAACGTTTTTATCAGTAAATAAGCAACCACATTGATATCCTTACTTATAAAATAGACAAGATTAAGCTGAAAATGTTTGTAAGCTTACTCCACTGAAAATTTGCACCGAGCTCCACGGCAAACCAATGTGTACAAAGTAACCGCGGCGGCAAGTGTGCATCTCATGTTAACAGGAAGTGACGTCACCGGGATTTGGTAGAACCATAACCCCATCGATATTAAAGCAGCACTCGCCGCTTAAAGAAAGTAGAGCTGTTACTGTACAATGGAGAGTTCTAAAGTTGATTGGTATTGGGCTTAATAGTTTCTAAGTTACTAGATATACATAGCACTGATGATAGATGTTTCTATATATCTGTTCAATTTACGTTGCGTTGCTCCAGCACACCCTTCTACCATATTTTACAAGAAAATGGAGCAGATATATAAAAAGACAGAACCGCTTTTTCACTACTAAATTCTGCTTTTGACGTCATGTACAAAAAACAACATGGTAGTTACCAGCCTCCCATCGCTCGGTCAATGTGAATCCGGAAGTGATTTTTCCAAACTTGAAATGTAAATTACACCATGAAGAAAAATCTTAATCGAATTTTTCTTTTGCCATCACCATTAGAGGACATTTTGTACATACAAAAAAAAACAATAACTGATATATACACTTTAAAAAAACGTAAAATCATGAAAGTTCAAGTTAATGTAACTCTAATTAGTGGTCTTACGGATGGTACCTCTAGGGTTTGAAATCAACTTGAGCCATCCCCAGATTGGTATCTCTTAGGGTTTGAAACCGACTTGAACCACCCCCAGATTGGTATCTCTTAGGGTTTGAAACCGACTTGAACCACCCCCAGATTGGTATCTCTTAGGGTTTGAAAGCGACTTGAACCACCCCCAGATTATTTGGTACCTCTTAGGGGTTCCATTAAAGTTTTCCGACGAGCAACCACGCGATTTTAAGGATTTTGGTTTGAGGCGTTATCTGTCCCGGGAGCTTTTGAGAGAGTCTCAAGAGTTTTCTTAACGCAAGACTCTTTGACATTTTGCATAGAGTGAAAAAATGACTTTTCTTTCCCTTTTGATAAAAATTATTTAAAATAGGATTACTTTCTATTAATCATGAGCATTTTCTATGTTATGTGTTAGGTTGAAAGTACTCCTTAAGATGCTCAGCGATGCTCTTGGCATTAGTTATCAATTGAAATTCTGTAAAAATTCCAGTTGTTGTCCCCGAAGGGGATTAAGCCCAGAGGCCAAAACCCGAGGAGGCAAAATAGAAGCCCCCGCATGTATTATATTTGAACAGGTTTGAATTACATATAAAAATACAGATACAGTATAAAGGGGGAAATGATCTCGATTTGGAAATACTAGGCGCGCATAGTCGTAATGGGTAATTTTTGAGCTGTCACCAAGTTTGAACAAAGATAATTTAAAATTGACAAGTATCACGACAAAGGTTATTTAGCCGACATATGTCAGAACTAATTAAGCCAGTTATAAAATATTTTTAAGACGCTAAACCGAATAAGTTTTGGATCTTAATTGTTAAATTTTAATATTTTTTTTTATTGTTTTGTTGGCTTTCATACGTAGGGAAAAGGGGAGATACCTCATTCTAAAGGTATTTATAGACAAAGTCTAAGTGTTAGCAAAAGCAAGTGAAATTACGCAGACGTCGTTTTAAATCGATTCTACGCTCCTCTGGGAAACAACAAAAAGTTACACTTTTCCTGTTAATTTTGTTTTGTTTTGAAATGTAGCACGTTCTTTTGCGTCCAAGTAACTATTTCCGGGGTTAAATTAAATTTCCACACAAAGTATCACTTCTTAGTAAAGGCGGGGCAGCTGTAGTGAGAACTATTCCTAATATATATTTCTCGATCCGCAATGTTTACCAGTTTACGGAAACTTGTTCTTCTTGCGTTTTACTGTTTAAGCAATCTTGTGTCCGATTATTTGATTCGTTTAAGGAATTGGTTTAATAGTTTGCTATTATTAACGCATAGACGTTCGAAAATTTAAAGCCGAACTGAGCAAAGCAGAGGAAATCTGGGATCACGCTCACTCTTTGACATGACTCTTGAACGACTTGTGTATGGAGGATGCTAGTTTTTGTCTGATTTGTAGTTCTACTTATGCGCACTATCCGTGAGTCGTCTCATTAAGACTTTTGATTCCAATAGCATTTTATTTTTGGGTAGAAGAACGATTTTTTATTTATCTTAACTGTTTTAGAGTGCGAGTTAACCCAATGTAAATTCTGTATGTTACAATAAAAAAAAACGTTTACTAATTAAGACTTTTTTTCAATTATACATTTCGCCGTACGTTTGAATAAACCTCCGACTGAACCGATGTACTGGGCAGAAAAGAAGATCCGATGATGAGTTTTTCACTAAAATCACACTTTTTCTAGCACATAATAAAGCGGTTGGCTTTCAAGTTCCTTATAGTCGGGCATCGGTGTTTCGTCTGTACAAGTGGAGTTTGGTTCATCTGTTTCTTGACTTGTCACTCTTGCTTTCATTTCTAGCATCTGATGTTGAGGCAGTTTACTACCAAAGCATTCTGGGAGATTGCTAGTTTTGGAAGACAGATCACATTTACCAGTTTCTTTCCCTAACAAAACACACTCTGGTTCAAAGTTTCCTTGAAGTAAACTTTTGTTTACTGGCGTAATGGCTTCCTTGTATGAATCTGCAGTCAGGAAGAATCCAATTTATTGAAATAGCAACTAGTAGTTGAAAATAGATTTACAGGCGTTTATCGAAGAAGAAACTAAATAAACTATTTTACATTTTTAGGCATAGCGTATAAATTGAAAAGTTGCTTTGGACTAAATGCTTATAGAAGCGTTTATTCGAACACGGGGCTCTTGATACAAAACATCTCGCGAGGAGCAACACGTCGGTATAGTCAGGGCCAGGTTTTGTGAAGCGGGTTGGACAGTTATGCCTACAGAGCTCAAGGCAGAGCCCGGCAGGATCTCGGGTAAAGGTGTGGTAAATATATTTACTCGTTTCTTAAGATATTTTGGAATTTTGACCTAAACAGTCTTAGCTTATAAAACGATATTTAAACAAAGAGAAAATAACTAGCGGTAAACTAGTGTGAGCTGCGTCGGTGTTTCTAAAGAAACAATTTAGTGATAAAGATGTAAATTCTACACCGTATAGAAAGAGAAAACTTACTGACGTTTCGGACGTTAGTCCTTCGTCGGAGTAAAAGAGGGAAACTCCGACGAAGGACTAACG
>JANCMA020241413.1:0-12766 GCA_024336925.2 Zoanthus solanderi | reverse complement strand
TGTCACCCTCTCTAAATGTCCAAAGTGACTCAATCAAGGCAAAGTTATTTGTATAACATTCTTTACAACACCTAGTAGGCAAATTATGCTTTCCATCTATTTAAACTCTAGCACGTTTGTATTTATTTATCACTTCATAATTGCTTTTAGACTTAGAAAAAGCAAGAAGAGAAGTTGAGGAAAAATATGCCGAGAAGCTCCAAGAAGTTCAGTTGCAACTTACAGAATCGGGAAACAGAGCTAGTTGTAAGTTTACAGAATTCTTTCACCCACAATATGCTTGACCTGCGTAAGGTCTAAACGTCCTAGGCATTTGACGAACATGAAGAAGAGTTCCCCGTCTACTTTCACTTTCCCCCTGGTTCCCTTTTAATTTGGCGAGAGCATTGTGATGCTGTACAGAGAGAACTAAGATAGCTTTCTCTTGACAGATAAGCTTGATAAGGAATGTTTCCCAGTCATTTTTTTCTGTAGGAGGCAGGGAACATAGATAATGATGTATTAACAAATACATCCTGGTAATCCGTTGGTTAAATTAACCCATTTGCTTTGAGCTTGTAGAGAATTGGCCATCAACAAAAGTGCACTGATGCACGTTTTTTTGTTCTAATATTCCACGTTCTAATCCTCGTGGCTTTCGCAAAACAGTTTCTACGTTGTAGGTTTCGTTACATTGCATTTGCAAATTCTATAGGACATGTACTTATATAGGGTGGGGTTGCTAGCCCGACGCCCAAATCCTAGCGTGGTGGGCTTTTGGTTTTTTGTAGGGGTTTCGTTTTCTTAGCATACAGGCACTTGCCTCTCGCCACTATCTCTGGGCTGCCAAAGCATTCCCAAGGGATATGATGATGGGACTTGTGACGTGCAGCTGCTGTGGGAGAACTTATTGTTTAACAGTAGGCATTCAGGAGGAGAATATTGGTGGCATTTGTTATCCCAATACAGACTTTTAAACATGTTACCATTGCATTGGGCACCCTGGTCACGTCCTTAACATTGGCAGTTTGAATTAAGAGATAAAACATGTCTTCCGTGCCTTCATAGCCTGGTGAAAACCGAGGCGAGTGTTTGGGAGAATTCACGAGCAGATCAGTGAAAACCCGAGACACAGTTGAGAGTTTTTAACCTGCTCGAGAATTCTCACTAACTTTGGCGAGGTTTTCACCCGGCTATGAAGGCACGGATAACGTGTTTTGTTTATTTTATAAAATTATTATTTTCCATCTTAACAAAGAAAAAGTCGATGTACAAAGCGCTTATGTATACTCTAATTTCTTTCATTAAACTGTAACTTCTTGCAACGTGGCGATAGAGCCAACCACAGTGCTCATGTCATTTTCGTGCTTCATAGCGCTATCAAAACACACTTGAAGACCAATCAACACGCATGTACTATCCAAATTATTTTATAAAATACTATAATGAATAAAAAGTTAGTTAAATAACTGTCACCCAGCTGTTTATGTGATGCTAAGTGTTGTTCCTCTACAGTACTCGAAGAGCAGTTGAAAAAAGCCAAACAGCATGTAGATCAGTTTAAAGCAATGTCGGCAGCAAATGAAGAAGCCTTGAAAGATTTGAACACTGTAAGAATAAAGGATCGAGAAGATAGGGTTCTTGTAGATACCAGTTTTATCTTACAGTGTTGAAAGTCTTCCAAAGTTGAGCATAACAAAAGAGTGCGAGGTTTTCAACACGAGAGGATAAAATTTGTATCCTCAAATACCAGTATAATTTCCTTATTAGAGTATTACTATCAATAAAAAGACTATTTAAGACAAACACAAACTACTATCCAAAGAATAAACAGTAGCAATTCATACGCCATTTTACAAATACAAATTTTTGCCGGTTTCAGGCCTCTCTGGGGGCAAAATAGTGTTGCTCGGTCACATTTTATCTTAATTCACCAGATTTGCAGTTTTTTTGCCCCAACAAAGGACTGGGGAGAACAAAAATTTGCATTAGTAAAACGGTCTATTAAGGTAATGAGCCTTCTTTCATTTTTCCTTATTCTTATTTTTACAGGTAACCAAAGTTGCCCTTGCAGGTTTTCAGGTTCCTTAGAATACAGTTATTAAGATGCCCTTTAAGCGTGTAATGTAATAAGAAACTTTACCAAATAAACGCCAAATATTTTATAAAGCCCAGCCGTATTAATATTTTCACACAACTTGTACAACTCTATGGAACCATCTCATATGACAGCCAATGCGATGTAAGAAATCTGGTGCTGTGAGATAGATGTGCTTCTTGTTGGCTAACGTGCAGCAGCACGAGTCATATATGAAAGCCAAATTTTATCTGACTAATTTTGCAGTTCCAAGAGTCTGATACTGAATGAAAAGGGTAAACAGAGTTAGGTATATTTATTACATAGATATGAGTATTTTACTGTAAAATACGCCACTTGTAGATTTCCTACGAAACTACATCCGGAATATGAGTAAGATATTTTCCATATCCTCGCTAATGAAGATATCGCGGACGTCATTCCTTTGTTTTTCGTTTATATAATAAACAGAAAATTACACGTTGGCTTGAACATATGAAGTTTATCTTCTCATGGAAAAAAGATGTCACTTGTTCGCTCGTGATATATTTTTTCCACTCGAACATAAACTTCATGTGTTCGTGCCACTGAGTAATATCCTCTATATATTATAGTCAATACATGACCATAATAAACTTACAAAAGAAAAGTTTCGCCTACCCCGTGTAAAAACAAATTGGGGGAAGCAACAGTTTTTATTTATTGTGTCCAAGAATTTACCCAATAGACTTTTAGCTTCCAAACGTCAAATTTCTAGCCATCTTTAAATCAAAACTTAGGGGTAGCATATAATTTTATATGTTTATTTATTTTATTATTCCATTTATTTTCTTATTTTATTTATTTATAATATGTTATTGAGTTACATACTTTGTGAATTTTTTTAATGTTTCTGTATTTTTTATTTTATCATATTTCTTTGTAAGGCCCTACTGAAAATCGCTTTGCAAGTTAGGCTTTCTCATTCTCATTCTTCAATTCGGTGTAGGTCAGTGAAGAGTACAAGCGTTCTGTCGAGGAGAAACTTGCAAGAGCTAATGAGGATTCCAGCAAGTTTAAAACACAAGTTGAAGAGTTGGAGAACAACAACCGTCGTTTGTTAGAAGAAAACAACAAACTACAGAATGCTGTTGCTAGTCAAACCAAAGAGCTGTCGGAAACTTTGGCTCAAGTCCAAGGAGAACTTGCTAGTGCCCTAAAGAACTCAAAGGCTGCAAATGCTAATGAGCTTGCTGCAAAACTTCAACTGAGGGAGCAAGCAAGAGTAGCTTCTGATGTAAGTTTATTTTACTGAGCATCTCATGTGCATCTGATTTGCCTGGAACGTAGTGAGGAGGGTAGTTACCCCAGTCTCTCAACTCCCTTCCATACGACTGAAATTTGCAGATGTTTTCGTTAGCAAGTAATTATAATTATCTAAAATATCTCGAAATCCAGGTGCACTGATTCGAGATAATCAACTAAAGTATCTGAAAGCTGTCGAGATATTTTTATTGGCCTGTAAGAAGTCATCAGGTGTGCTGCGTGCGGATGTGTTAATCTAACCATATACAGCTATGATTCTGGTGTTATACAGACTTAGTTCAAATTAAATTTTGTGTAATTTACAGCACTCTGTTACATAAATTACTTTTTTTTTGTTTTTTATAGTAGACGCATCGTTAATGAGAAAAATACGTGTAAGCAGTATTACTTGAATAATATGTTGTAATGATAAGATTGTAATAACCTAAAAAATATACCTTGTTCTTTTAGTGCCAAGAGAAATATGAACGGGAATTGATGTTGCATGCAAAAGATGTCGAAGCTCTAACAGCTGCCAAAGATGAGGTGAGGAAATTATAACCTCTTCTCAACTTGTTAGTGATATATAGCCTCATTTTTTTTTTGGCATTAATTTAGACATAAAAAGCAGACGTAATTAAGTTTGGAGAACTGTTGCTAAACATCGATATAATTGCTAGAAAATGTATCTTAATGAACCCAGTCATTTTTGTTTTTTAAATTATAGTCTCGTTTTTTCTCCATAATGTCATAGCATCAGCAACTAAGCAACATTGTTAGTGAGCTGGAAGAAAAAGCTAAGACTTCCGAGCACAAACTTGAGGAATTCCAGTCCACTTGGCAGAAATTGAAAGATGACCAGGCAAAAGAAATGAAGAAAATGGAGTCCAGATGTGCAGACCTGGTTGATCAGAACTCTATTCTACATGAACAAGTCCAAAAGGTTTGTGCATGTTTAGATATTTTAGCACAGTGCTAAATCCAGAGTGACAAAGAAGATAAAAGACAGCGGCTATGTTGTGCCCCAAATGAGAGAAACTTTTTTTGTCAAAGATACACCCACATTGCCGTTATGACGTCAAATGAAATTGTCTGTTTGTTCTGATTTGGGTATGATTATTATTTTTGTCTCAATAATTCGGTATGTAATACGTAGTGATCAGGCTTTGCAATTCAATTTAAATGAATGCATATTCTCCGAAAAGACATAAAAGTTTTAGTTTTCTTTTCTGGATCTTTCTTCCCCCCAAAACATACAAAATTAATCGACGGAATTCACCTCACTGTTGATGTTTCCTTTTGAAAATATAAAAGATATTGCCATAGTTCTATGTGGCTCTTTTTTTAGTTAGCAATTAGACCATTTTGCCTTAGATTAACAAATGAGCCATCTGGTAGTTCTGCTACCCATAGTTTTTCCTATCCGTACTCCTATCCGGAGTTGTACCTAGAGGTACTTCCACCTAGAAATATTCCTGGTCAAAGGTACTTCAACCTAGAAGTATTTTCAACCCAGAATTACGCCTACTAAGAGATATTTTTACCCAGAAATACTCCTACTCAAAGGTACTTCTACCAAGAAATACTCACACTCAAAGGTATTTCTACCCAGAAATACTCCTACACGAAAGTACTTCTACCCAGAAATACTCTTACTAAAAGGTACTTCTATCCAGAAATACTTATACTCAAAGGTACTTATACCCAGAAATACTCCTACTCAATCAGCTCTCAAAGTATGAGCACCTTTAAAGAGATCATAAGACAGCTGAACAAGATTTACTCAAAGGTACTTATACCCAGAAATACGCCTACTTAAAGGTACTTCTACCCAGAGGTGTTTCTTCCCAGAAATACTTCTACTCAAAGGTACTTATACCCAGATATACTCCTACTCAAAGACAGTTATACCCAGAAATACTCCTACTCAAAAGTGCTTATACCCAGAAATACTCCTACTTAAAGGTACTTCTACTCAGAAGTATTCCTACCCAGAATTATGCCTACTCATAGGTACTTCTAACCATAGTATTTCTACCCAGAAATACTTCTACTCAAAGGTACTTATACCAAGAAATACGCCTACTCAAAGGTGCTTATACCCAGAGATATTTCTACCCAGGAATATACATATTCAAAAGTACCTTGTCCAGAGTTTTTTTAAATGAAGAAATACTCCTACTCAAAAATACTTCTACGCAGAAATATATGTACCCAGAAATATATCTCTCTCAACTTACTCCAGCCAAGAGGTTCTCGTTCCCAGAGGCAGGGTTAGGTTAACCAACTCTCATCCCATATTTGAAAACCTGGTGGTGCCATGTCGTGATGAAGATTTTAGAAAGAACCTGAAAAGTTGCTTTAACTGGTATCGTGCAACATTGTTTACGCAGGAAAACAGCAGTCACATATTTTACCTTTAACATGGGAATTTGTTTTACATTTGTTAGTTGACTGCAGAGATCACAGAAGCTCGCAAACGGCCATTAGAGGCTATAGTTATTCCAACCAAAGGCTCCGCAAATTTAGAAGAAGGAAAGCAAGATGGAGAAGGAAAGTCTGTTGAAGAACTTTGGGAAATCATCAGGTTTGTTAGAATACTTTTTAGGTAGTTTTATTCTCTGTACTAAATGAATTGGCGTTGTTTAGTTCTAATATGTTTTAAAGTTGTTATTGGAATGTTTGCTTGAATTAATTTTGTAGTGTTACATGGATAAATGAATTTGATATCTCGCGCATGAAATGACTGAAAGCTGTTGAAATCAATACTTTTATTTTTACAGTTTTACAAGTAAATAAATTTTACACCGTAGTGAATTGAGAACGAATTTTAAAAAACTGACATTTCGGGCTGTAGTCCTTCGCCAGAGTGAATGCATGGGTTACAAATAGAGATGTTTATAAAGCGATGTAAACCACGATAACCTTTATTTTTAATATGTTTCACCTTGCTCAAATCCCTTTTTTCACTATTGTAGTAAGTAGATATAGATATCAATGCATTAAGATTTAAGCCCTGTGCTAGATCAAAACTAAGTTGATTAGAGACACAAATTATTAGCATTCACTTTGGTGTCAGATTTATCACTATAAAGACGTTGCAACCTCTCAATAACCCACGAAAGTGGCGTCGATGAACTCGCTAAAATTGTCTTGCCCCCAACACTTGTGAATTCATTGCTCAGTTGTAAGAGCCCTGCAACAGTATTGCAAAATCATGGTTTCAGTGCAGCACCAGTATTGCAAAGTTTTCAAATCCTATTGAAATTCTGGCTTTTTTTTAATTTCTGAATTTGCATACAACTGCGACAATTTTTCCTTAACTCGGTAGGAATCAGTGCTGTATTCATAATATCTAGAGTTCTTTACTTTTATCATTGTTTTTTTACCTAACATAGGTTTGTGCGACGAGAAAAGGAGATTGCTGAAACCAAATGCGAGCTGTCACAGCAAGAAAGCATCCGTTTTCAACAGCGGTGTGAATTCTTTGAAAAACAGTTGGAGGAAGCACGGGCCAGTTTGTCTGAGGAGAAAAAGCAATCAGAACTGGAGGTCGAGACATCAGCACAGCATGCAGAGATCCTTGAGAAGGTAGAGAAACTAAACGAGTTAACAGAGGGCAATAAAGTTCTTACTGAACAGAAAAATAAGCTCGAGCAGAAGGTGAAGTCCCTGGAAGCAAAGGTGTGTGGTCATTTTTTTCATATGAAATGAAATCTGTCCTTCGTGCCAGTTAAGAAATAAAACATGTTTTCTGTACCTGGTGAAAACCAAGGCGAACGTTACTGATCTACTCTCGAATTCTCACAAACTGTGCCAAGGTTTTCACCAGGCTATGAAGACACGGAGAACATTATTTGTTTCTTTTATAAACTTAGTACTTTCCCTCTTATAGAAAGAGAAATATATAATATATAATATAATATAGTTTAATTTCTTTCATGAAACTGAAAGTTCTCACAACTTGGAGATAGTTGACCATATTGCTCACGTTATTTTCGTGCTTCATAGTGCTGTGAAAGCGCACTTGTAGACCTATCAAAAGGCACGTAGTTTTTAAGTCATTTTGAACTTCTGCGGGCTAACAAATATGGTAACAACGTACTTTTTTTACTAAGGTGGAAAATGTTTTTAAACTTTTAACTTTTTTTAACTTTTAAACTTTAGTTTGTGTAACATTTATTGGTAGACTTGGTTTTACATTGTAATGGAATCTATTATGGATATTCCCACCTTTTACAGAGGATTCATCTCCTTGGTGTACATGGTTTTGATACATTCTTTTCTCTAATCTTTTCCCTTGCAGTGACTTCTTTTATCTTTAAGAATACTTACTGATATGGATAATGATTCATTGTCATTCTTTCCCATTCCGGCAATTACTATCCAAATGCTAACCTAAATACATCTTTGAAAAATAAGAATGTTCGTAATTGAGAGTTTTAAATTGTGATATGTTTTCAAGAAACAGAAATGCTGTCCCTTTAGGTGTCTAAGCATGCTATTTTAAAACTGGGCCCAGTTGTTCAATATCCAATTAGCACTAACCCAGGGCTGATTCTTAACCCGTCGTTTTCTTTCCAACTTTTCATTGATAAATTTGATCTGTAAATTTATGATTAACCAGGGTTTTTCCTCGGATAATCTGAACAGTACTTAGTAAGAATTCGTAATCTTTTCCTTAGAGAAGCAATTGCTACTTTAGTTTTTGCTTTACCCAGGGTTAAATTTAACCCACCTTTGAACAACCCAGCTCTGTATAGAGTACCGAAGTGATGATGTCACAAAAAGTTTATTTGTGTTGTCACTAATTTGCTTGTAATATTCAGAAAGATCAAGATGAAAAATGCCTCCATGCCGAAATGTAGCATTTTGCCACCAATCAGTGATGATATATTGCCACGGTTTTGCTCTGATGATCTCATACAAATCCTTATAAAAATTGGCGCGGTTCCTAAAGTTAAAAACCAAGCCATTTTTAGAAGGATTTGTATGGAGCCATTGGAGCAAAACTGTGATAATAACTCGCTGACAATTTGAACCAACATTCTGATTTTTAGCAAGGATACATATTTAGTTTTGATCTCTAGGATGATTTCAACAAATCCTATAAGCTCACAAATTTTAGTTTTTGTGACGTCACACTTCGCCACTCTATTTCAACGTATGCACCGTTAGATCATTTACCTCTTACAAAAATCGTAACAGCTCAATCAGCTCTCAAAGTATGAGAGCACCTTTGAAGGGATATCATGAGATAGCTGAACGTGATTTATAAGTACAGGCGAAACTGTTGAAGCTACAGACTAAAGTATCAGCTCTTGTCTTGATGTAGTTTGTTTTTAAACTTTCAGTTTCAGAAAGTAGAATCAGAACTTCAACCGCTGAAAGAAAGTAATCGTACTGTTACTGCTCAAAAGGATTCTCTGTTGGCAGAAAAAACGGCTCTTAAAAATGAGGTAAGATTTCAAATCTTGTGAAATGGTCGAGAGAATATTGTTATTAACCCAATCAGGCAAGAAATATTATTGCTGTTCTAGATAATATTATTACTAAATGGGTGCATCTCTTGTACTAAGTCATTTTAGTCTACGTTTGATGGAGGGATTATCGTTGAAGACAGCTGGTAGTACTGGTTGAACGTTTATTTGTGTTCTCAGATCATGCGTTGGACAGCTCGCACAAATCAATTACTAGAACAGTATAAGAATGTTGATGCTGACGAATACCGCAGAATGACAGAAGAGAAAAAACAGTTTCAACAGCAAATATCTTCACTGAAGACAGAAAACCAAAGGAGCAAAACCCAGCTTGAACAGCTAAAGAATGAGACTTCCAGAACACAGGGAGAACTATCAAGTGTGAAGGTGATTGCTATTATTAATTCAGTTTTTAGTTTTTTACGGGAGTAGCTAGAATTACTTGAGATAGGAGGGACAAAAGGTAGACGTTTTATTTTAAGAAACAAAATCTCATCAAAAATTATTGTTGAATTTATAGGGAACTCCAGGGTAAAAACAAACTGGTTCCTGGTGTCTGGTATAAGTTCCAAGAACTAGTTTTGGTTATTGCTTTTGGCGAACCGATTTTTGAAATAGAGATATTTCGTCGTATACACAAACAAAATTGACACTGTAACTCTGCCAATCTTTGAAATCGACAGACGCCGTAGATTCTGGTCAGCGCAACCTCAGTGGACGTCACCCCGTCAAACTGCTTGACACATGGGAAAGCAAAACGTTGCGAAAACGGATTTTTTTTATTTCCGAGATTAAAGCTTTTTTCACTGGTTTCGACTTAAATTACTGATTCAGATAACGAAGACAAAACCTGCCATATTAATTTGACTTAACGCGTTGACTTTATGAGTGACTGCTGACCATGGTAACGCAGCTCACATGTAACCAAGATGGCGGAGCTTTAAATTTTTTTTTCGTTGAAAACTGAGAATAAAAATGAGAAAAAACTTGAATCTTTGTCTCACGTTTATTTTGTGCTCAAATTTCTGTTAAAAACAAAATCTTGAAGTTCTTCGGAAAATATGGTTGCCTGAAAAGTGGCAGCCCTATTTGTTAAACTATGTTCCTATATTGTAAAAGAAGTTTTGCAAACAATGTATGGCCCTTAAAATTTTGTTTTGTCACCAAGCAAATTTGCGGGGCGATGTTTAGAACATAAATGTAATTGTAGGTGGAAGTGCGACCAGGATTGAACGAAGACCTATTTAAGTGAGACCTTCTCTGGTTGAAAGTTTTAAGTTTATAACAAGTGTTCGGTTGCCAGACTACGGCATTCGATAGATTGTTACAATGAATATGGATGACTTAGGTTTCAATTACATATCTTACTTTTACGCTACAATTAACGTTAGAACCACAAATAATCAGATATGTCATTTTTCAAAATTGAGCAAATACATTTCTATATGTGTAATAAAAAACGGTATTGTTGTGGTAATTATTTAGAATTATTGTGATCATTAAGTTTGAGTGTGGCGTGCCAGGATTCTAGTGCACTAGGAGGAGAGTAATAAGAGGGGATGGGGTTGGGTGATATGAGAAGGGTATTGGGGTGAGGGAGAAAAGTATTAAGAGATGATGGGTTGGGTGATATGAGAAGGGTATTGGGGTGAGGGAGGAGAGTAATAAGAGGGGATGGGGTTGGGTGATATGAGAAGGGTATTGGGGTGAGGGAGAAAAGTTTTAAGACGGGATGAGCAAAGGTTTTGTTTTTTTGGTTATCGTGCCGCCATTAACACCATGTTTTGATTTTCAAGTCTGAATATCAAAAACTTCAGGATCAGTACAAGAAAATCCAGGAACAAATTCAAACTGCAAAGGGTGGTTACGATGGTGAAATAAAAAAAGCAAAAGAAGAAATTGAAGTATTGAAAAAAACTGTGGAAGAGAAGACACTTGACATCAATGAAAGAATAAAAACTCTTAATCAGGTATGTATTTAGCATTGTAACAAACCTTTAGCCAATTAGCAGTCGAAATGTTGCCATTTACAACCAAGTGACTATTAAAAACTGAATATAAAAAACTAACTTTTTTAATGCAGACATGTTTGCCGAAACCTGTCTGCATTAAAAAAGTTCGTTTTTTATATTCAGTTTTTAATTTTTATTGTGCTTTTACGTAAATACAAGTGGCTATTACTGTTACTATCAAGACTATTACTGCTATGGTTATGTATGGTTATTATTATATTATTATTATAATACTATGGTTGTCATGTTATAGTCGTTACTTTGTTATTTTTGGTTATTATTTTATGGTTATTACTGTTTAAGGGTTAGTTACTGGATGTGTGATATAATGAACGAGAAATATGAATAATGCTCGATGCGAAGCAAAGCAAAGCAGAGTGCATTAAGAACAATTTTGAGTTCACTATATTGTCAGCAAAAGGGTGTATTTGTAAACAATTTACAAACTGAAAGTAACTAACCCTTTTAATATGCAATCTGAGTTCACTGCATTTCAAGGTGCAATACATGACTTAAAGAACTTGAAGCAAGGGTTTGAAAAAACAAAACTCTTTATAAACTAAACAAGTGCATAATTAAAATCATATATTAAGTTAGAACAAAAAGCTGTATATGAAGAAAGATTAAATAATATAACTTTTAAAAATTTACGCGAAGATAATTTTCAGCAGCAAGTTAGTGAAGCATTCACTGAAATTTTACAAAAAACTTAAATGAAATCTTAAAAGAAACATAGCAAATACCTTGTTTTAGAATTTATCAGCATGTCCTTTGGGAAGTAAGTTTAAAGTTTTAATAAAACATTAGAAGAACTCAACCAGTATTTGAAGTGTTTTCACGGTCGTCATCCCCGATTTAGTACCAACCAAAAATCACCATCTTGAAGTGATCTTGTCAGAAAAAGTCAGGAATCTGCATATTTTCGCTCCCAAGTGTTTGCGACCATAAAAAAAAACTTTTTCATCAATTGTAAATCTAGTATTCAGTAAATCTTGCAAAGAGTTGAATTCGATTTTAAAAAATCAAAGAGAAAAACTGATAAAAATGTTGCAAACTTGCCTAAAAGGCAGGAAAATTGCTAGACATGCTCCAAAATGCCCTCCAAATTAAATAACTTTAGTGTATCCTCTAATAAAGGACAACTTTCGCTGGAATAAAAGCTCAATAAAAATCATTTTGATTCATATATTCAGTTGTTTGAATTTATTAAAGACTCGACCAATGTTAAAGTGGTTATGAAGCGAAAACAGTTTTTGGTTGTGTGAAAGATCATGATAAGAAAGACAAACAGGCAAAATTTCAGAAAGTTAAGATAAATTGTAGAGATGCTACGCGTTTGGGAAGATTCGAGTTGTGTTGCTAGCAATTAAGATGCAAATTAGCAAATGTCACGCGTCATTTTGTTTGCTTCAGTACATAGAGTATGTGAGAGATTGAGTAAAAAAGCAAACTTATTCAAGTTAAAAATAGTTTAAACCTGATAAAAAGTTTTCTAGATAAAGATAAAATCATTTTCTTGTAACAGCTTGAGTTTGAATTCCTTGCTGTGAATCAGTGTCAAGATATGAGCAAACCTTGCTATTTTCTCGCATGTCGCTTTTGAAGTTTGCAAACAAAACTACGTCACTTAAAAAAGGAACCTGATACCTTGAATGCCTAATGAGCTTGCCAATCATCAGCGCAAGACCTGCAAATTTAGGCAGCTATATCTCGGAGGCATTTTATCCAATTTTAAACCTTTCTGTACTTGGTACTTTGAATCGATTTGTTTAGAAATGTAAAAACTGGTTTTGCTTCATAGGCACTTTAAATCAAGAAACAAAGTTTAACGTTCATAACCGCACGGTCTTGCCTGTTAGGCCTGGGACAAACGTCGAATTTTTCATGCGTCGAACTAAATTGAGCAATTATGTGCATGATAAGTTCGTCGTTTG
>JANCMA020241309.1:0-12766 GCA_024336925.2 Zoanthus solanderi | reverse complement strand
ATCATCATCATCATCAATGATCATCATCATCATCATCATCATAAATAATCATCATCATCATCATCTATCATCATCGTCATCATCAATCATCATCATCATCATCATTAATCATCATCATCATCATCATCATCAATAATCATCATCATCATCATCTATCATCATCATCAATCATCATCATCAATAATCATCATCATCATCATCATCAATAATCATCATCATCTATCATCATCATCAATAATCAATCATCATCATCGTCATCATCATCATTATTATCATCATTACAACAAATGCATTTCTGTTTGTCAAGGTAAGAGAAAGGAATTTAATAAAATTAAAAGCCAGTTCAAAATTCTTATCTCAAACATTGCTACTTTACCGTAAACTGAAGACAACAATCAAAGAAAGGCAAGCTATACAGTTTTACTAGTCTAAAAAGAAAATTCTGTACACTTAGTATTTGGCACTTGAAATGAATAGGGGACTGGTCATAAAGTAATTTATTACATAGATATTAGTGTTTTACCGAAAAATAGACAACTCGTATTTTCCATACGAAACTACATCCGGGAGACGAGTGAGATATTTTCCATATCGTCACTAGTGAAGATATCACTGACGTCATTCCTTTGTTTTTCCTTTGTTTTTCGTTTATTTTTTTTTAATTTTCGAAACACTCATATCTATCTAATAAAAAGAAAATTACACGTTGGTTTGAACATATATGTAATGACCCAACTCAAATTTACCAACAAACTTGTATATGGCCCATCCCCTGTATAACTGAATTAAGGATGTAATCTTTATTTATTTAATTCAAACCCCAAAATAATTACTCGTGGTACCACGAGTCAAGGTTTGGGTTCGATTTCTTTTTCTTTTTTCTTTTTTCTTTTTTCTTTTTTTTTTCATGTCGCGATTAGCAATTCGGTCCAGTGACTGCCATATTTGGGATTTGTCCCCGGTCCTACGCGTACCACGAGTAAAGGCTTAATGAGCCTCTTGTTCTCTTGGGTTCACATGCCTCATCCACGTTTTGTGACATTGATCGCTTCATCTACTTTTTGTCCTCTGTCATCTTTTTCCGCACTATCAGTTAGTCCTGTTTCGTGAGTAACAATGTCGGTTTCTTCGTTGCAATATTCAGTATCTTCAACTAACTTTTTCATGCTTTTCCTCTGTTGAATGTTTGGTTAATCTTAACAACTGTAATGCAGCCAAGCATGTTTCATTCGAAATTTTTCAGATTTAATCATTTTGCGCTTGAACATATTATATATATTTTTTGTGGTTACACGCACTATGCCACCAAGTTGTAAGTCTGACACCTTTCGGGAAGTCTTAATTTCCTTCTTTTAATTAATTTTCTTGTTTAAAATTACGGTACCGATGGTAAATACTTTGGTCAAGTGTTTGACACTGCAGACTCGTCCCATCATTGCAAGGGCATAAACTCGGAATGTGAAAATTATATTTTTCCCTTTTTCATATTACCTGGTACATCTTTTGTCAAAGATGCCAGAATTTATTTAGCAAGGAACCTTTTAGGCCCAGATTCAAACAAAAATAGGTTGATTTTAGCATTCAGTCATCCTTTGACTGGTTAATCTTCTAGCCCTACGCAGGATGTACCACCTCTTCCTTATCAATCCTCATTCATATAAACAGAATTTATAAACTACGCTCAACAATCTTCACCATACTCGTATTTACCGTGCTCTCATTCTTTTGAGGTCCTCATTTTATAAGTTGTCCTTCGAAGTTACTTCCAACGTCATTCATAGCTAGCATTCTAATCTCTGATGTATGTTTTTTACGAGAAGGAATTAATTATCTGTTACAATCAAAGCATTTGTTTCTTAAGTCTTACATTACCCGACTAATTTACTTGGGGGGTAGGGTGAAACTATACCTCCTTCTCCTCCCCCTTTCAAGTCTTCCCTGTCTTAGTGTGATCTCCCCTATCCACTCGCTACCGTTTTTCTTAACAAATTGCATGTCACGAGATGCCCGGCCAAATGTAAAAGAATACATTGGCTCCACTTTATGCAAAAACTATCAAATTTCCGATTCTTTAGTGTCATAGGTGCAGTTCGTACCACAAAGTGATTAAATGGATATTTGATTCGGAGCGAATGCCAAAAACCAAACAATGATATCATCGACCAAATGGAACAGGGATTTTCCAAGGATATGTCGGTTTGGCACTAAAGTGGGTTTACGCTCAAGCGCCGAGCGATGCCAGTATCTTCTGTCTTTGGTTTCCGAGCCAAGTTTACGAGTGCCTAGCAACACTAGTACTGAACAAACACTGAAAAGTTTGATTCGCCGCCAAGGGAAACTGTAACCTTATAAATTGCAAAATGTACTGAATCTAGGTAAAGTATTGCTTTATTCAGTTCAGCACAATGATACCATTTTTATTGGTATAAGAATCTCGCTTAGCTTTAAAGCTTAAAAAAACATTTATGAAATGCCTGAAGTAAGAAATAAAACGTGTCAGTTCTCCTTGCCTTCATAACTGGTGAAAACTCGAAAATTCGAGAGTTTTCAAACTTTGCCGAGGTTTTCACCAGGTTCTGTAGGCACAAAGAAAATGTTTCATTTCTTTTATATAACTATTATATTCCGCATTAACAAACAGAAAGACGATGCACGAAGCGCGTTTGTTGAGTTGAATTTCTTTCATGAGACTGTACGTAAATTCTCACAACTTGAGGATAGCCAATATTGCTCATGTCCTTTTCATGCTTCATAGCGTTACACACCTGCAGAGCAATCAAAACGCACGTTCTATTCCGAAATTATTTTAGAAAATGAAATAATAACGAAGTGATGCTGAAAAAAAATATTTATTCAGTTTTATTGAACTGAAAAAATTACCGTTCTACAAGCAAAAATGTCCATCTTAAAGCAAATCGTAACAGTTGTTTATCAAAGGTAAAGCTGTTCGATGAAAAGTATCTATTAAAAACCCAGGCAATGAAAACAATACATAAACAATATATCACGCTATATAAATTTTTCCAAAGATTAAAAATATAATTTCTTAGCAAGATTTTATTACTCGTTCTAATAAAAGGTGTATATATTTACAACTTTGGTTGTATTTTATTTGTTGTGCAATTTGAAGTTGCGTTATTATAGGAATATCAAGGCCAGATATAAACTTTTAATCTTAACTTTAAGATGAATTTACAACCAGAAATTCCAACCTTTTTATAAAATTCTCGATTGAATTAAGAGGAAAGAGCGGAGCAACAGAAATTTTCAGTTGATCCAAAACTTAAGATCGCGACGTTTTGCTATTTGTAGCATAGAAACGTTAAATCAGCGCTGAAACGCGATTGATAACCAATATTTACCGTTTTTCCTTCCGAACTAAAAATAGCTTAAAGTACGTGCCTTTGGAAATCAATGGTGTTAACCACATTAAGAATTACTGGTTTTGTTCCATGACTGTGGAATCAAATATTGTTGAATACAGTTTTATTATTTTACAGTCTTTGAAATCTATCAGAAAAAGACAGTTTACCGTGCACGGCAAAACGACACTTAGAACACCCAATAAAATCACTGCAGAGAATTTACGTTGGATGGATTTTCTCGAATTTTGTCACTAGTGCATGTGTCAAGATGATAATGCATTTTTAAAACAAGCAGTTGTTACATTATCTAATTTTCCGTTTTTCTTGCTTATTAAAAGATAGGAAACGTGCGTGCAAAATCGTTTGCTATATATATATAAGTAACCAGAAACATACTTCCGAGGGGGTACGCTTCTATATTGGTTTCCGGAAAGTTTGGTAATAAATACTTTTACAAAGTTATTTTAATTAGCTTCTTATTCTTAGGTTATAGAAGGACGCAAACCAAGGTAATCCACAAATGCTTATTATTTCTGACAAGAAGTAAATCGTATTTTTAACATTGCCTGATTTACCGTGCGTCTAATATCACACTAGAACTCAAAATGGCTTTCTAATTGTTATTAATTAGCTGGTATAGAAATGCAATTTAACAAACGATGTCCCCAATAGCACTCATCCCACAAGAGATAATTGCTGCTCTAAAGTCTGTCAGCACATTTCAGTCAACACAAATGCATACACTTTTACACCCATCGGTTAAGTTTCCACACACCAAAATAGATTCATTAAAAATTTAAATGCTATTCAGATCTGGATTGTTCTAAAGCTGATTTACTTTAACAATGATTAAGCAAAATTTAAGCAATGATTTTTTCTTTTAAAAAAAGGTGAATGATTCTTTTAGAGTACTGTTTGGATTTTCAAAGGATAAAACTTGTTAATGCTAAACTTACAGCCCAAATCCTTTCCTGTAAGATTAGGAACAAGAACATGAGTTTAAAATTTAACCCTGAGTTAATGCTAATCGGGTTTTGAACAACCGAGGCCTGCTTGCCAAACACTGAAGCAAACCAAAACAGTACGTAAATTCTCTAACGACTGTCCAAACACTCTCCGACTACCCACTGAACAAAAAACCTATCATATGGAGCTTATACATGCAGCTACTTTATTGATCGCGTGGTGAAAATTTTCCAGTGCTTTTATAAATCTCAGAGGATCGTTTGCCAAAATTTAACGAGAACAATTTAGGACAAACTCAGGCTGAGGCTTGATAACTAGCAAAGTTTTTTTAGTAGAAAAATTACTAAACTTAGCGATAAAGCATAAAACATAAAAAAGATCCACTGTAAAGACTGCTCAACAAACAAGGAAGGTAGTTAGCCTTAAATTCAGCCGTACAATAAATGCGTGGAGCAAGCGTTTCATTTTCCAATACCTTGTTTTATTTTGTTTTTTCTTCAATAAAAACCGCTCACAGAAATAAGAACCATTTAAGAACAAATTGAGGCTGAAGTCGTCAAAAACTTAAGAACAATGAACCTCGGAATAATTTACTGGTTCTTGTTAAAAAAAAAAGCGTGTAGTCATAAAGGCCTTACTTTGCTTTTCTATACAAGTAAGTTAAGAAACAAGTTCCAGACAAACGTAAAGTTATTTCATATAGGATCGGACGATTTTTATAAATATATTAATTGTTATAAGGCTCACATTCCTGCGTAGAAACACCCCTTTCCTCAAGAACTAGAACTTGCTAACAATATTTACTACAGGAGGTGGAGAGGAATGCTTTCTTGCAGGATATTTTGGGTAAATAAACATTTTTCTGCCGGCACTGCATAATTTATAACTGCATAATTTATAACGGCCGGGCACTGCAATAACGCCTGTTCAAAGTAAAAATTTCCAATCAACATGGTTTAAATAAATTCATGATAAAATCTCTCTCTTGCTTCTCGTAAAAACTGACACTACATTTTATGCTTTGTCTTGGGCAAAGACATATTCTTACTAGTTAAAATATTTACTTTACTTGTCTTGTCTCGCACGATGAACTCGGTTTAAATCATATGAATTACTTGATAACATAAATATCCGAGTTCTTCTTTATTGTTTAGTCACACATACAATTTACACTGGAGGCAAAACGTTGTAATGGCGGCACCATTCAGGCTAAAAGCCAGAATCGTTCACTGTTGTTTAAAAAATTAATAAGCCGAAAGGTCGAAAAAACATTGTCAACTATATTTTCCTACAAACCGATATCTTGGTTTATACATCACATGTATCTAAATAGACTAAAATAGAATTCATGGGGCAACATCAGTCCGAATCCAAATTTACAAGGATTATATATGATGTTTGTTTGTGTATGTTAACTGACCGTAATCGGTATAAAATTTATGAACACACTAAGCATGCATCAGAATTTAGTGTTAATAAAGCTCCTTTCAAATTTAGTTTAAGTCTAAAATCAACATACCTTTCAATCTTTATCAAAACTTTGTTTTTTAAAAACGTACTCTTGTCGAAGCAAACAAACAATCGGTCGACAAGATTCTCTTTAAGCATTAAATGAACACTTTTAAGTAGATCCAATTTAGCTCAATTTTAATGCAATATTTGCGGATTATGTGTGGACAACTGTGTGAATTTCTTTTGTCGAGGTAATAAAATGACTGCATATGGGGGACTTTACAGTTTGTACAGTTTCAAGGCGCGTGTTAAATGAAAGAATCTATGTCGTATATTAAAAGACCATAGCAAGTGAATAAGTTTCTCTTTCGCAATCTTCAAATTTGGCAGTTGCATTTTATGTAAACTATTTTAATCGGCTCTTTTTGAAAACCTATTTCAAAATAATAATAAAATTACCTTACTCAGTTAAAGAAATTAACAAACTTTTAAAACAAAACAAAATGGCAGCATGTATGAAAAGTTTATTTCATTGTTATTTTTTCTTTTCTTTACGACTTTTTTCTGAGACTAGCTAAAACTGAGTTTGGCAATTTTTATTAGAAATGAAGCTAAATTTTTGCTTTATGAAAGACCTACAAGGGATACATCCCAGAACCTTGACCGAACAGAAAAGCAAGAATATACTGAAGTCCAATTCGAGTATTGTTCCTTGTTAAACATTATATTTCTTTTCTGACACAATAAAACTGAACATTATAGAAAATCATTGCAAAGCAGTAGTCAAAACCTGCCTTTTTCGATTCCCATTTGTTGTGCAACCAGGCAAAACAACAGATCTTTTAAAGATTTTACTTAAGAATTAACGCAACGCTTTCATAAGTATTTTCCCATAGCTCTCATGTCACAATACCAGTATCAGCTAGTAGGTGTATGTAGAATCGATCTGCATGAAAACAAGTTTTGCCCATAAACGTAAACCTTGATAAATACCTTTCACCAAAATAAGAGAAAATTACACGGCTCCATATCACAAAAAAATGAACAAATCTGAAGTGCTGCATTATCGAAATAAACAGAATAATAACTTTGTTATCTCAAGCTTAGACAGTTAACTCGTGATCGATAACCATATATGGTTAAGGCTTATTAACCATATATGGTTTTTAAAATACTTGTTCGCGTCGCTCTTATCAAGTCCATTAAGAACGACAAGCTTCCATTATATAGGTGTAAAAAGGTCTTAAAACGCTAATTCACAAAATTGGTACTTTTTAACTTCAATGCTCTTGTTTTTGTCGAACAAAGAAAAAATTTCCACAAAAATGGTTTTCAATTACAATTAAAACCTTCACTGGATTTTCTAGGTTGAATCGTTGATTCATTACTGATAACAAATTTGACCCGCCCAGTGGTCTGCACATTAGCCATTACAAAAGAGTTGTACCCTCTTCACTTCGAAATAACTCCCAAAGCCATTTTCTACTCATTTAATTATAATTACGGTATCGGCTTTAATTGAATTATGTTTATTTACTAATGTGCTACGAAACAGCCTATATCTGCATTTTACAAATACAAAAACGACTGGTGAGATCTAGTAATTGTGATTACAACCCACAGGTTGTGCGTTGTCGTGATTTGGCAAAATTCACCTGTTTTTGCACATTTTTCCAACAGTTTTTACAAGAGATATCTCAAGCTCTTTTTAATTGTAAGCTGATAAATAGTTTATCTCGTGCTAACCAAAAAAGTCATGTTTACATTTCATCTCTAATGCTTTAATAGTGTAACTTTCCTACTTGCTAATAGATAAACAATATCACTAAATGGCGAACACAAGATTTAGTTTGCACTCCTGCCAAATCATGTTTTTTCTTTCATGAACTTTCATAACACATAAGTTTCCAATGTAATCACATTAAAAAGAATATCGACTCTTTTTAGATTCTTATAAAACCGTTTTTGTCTTTTGAACATTGCATTAGTAAAATTTGATGCAGTAGTACCACAGAGATTAAACATTTCTCTCTTTTCACGGATTTGATTGTTAAAACCAGTTTTGGTTATGGCACGCTTTTCTTGGCTTACTAACAAATTAGCTTTATGAAAATGAGAATTACAAACAAAGAAACACCTTCATATTTTATTTTTGTCGCAGATAGAATCGCATCAATTGGGCTTCGTTTAAAAACCAATGTGAGGGAAACGAAGTATTTGTTTCTTTCTATCGGCTTTGTCAGTTTGTCAGCTTACTTTTTCGTTAAATAAAGATCAGCACCTAAAATATTATAAAACCAAATATCATAAATTAAAGTGTTTCTTTGTTTTTTTTAATCTCAAAGATTTTCTTGTGTTCCTCAGTTGGGTCGGCGTGAGAATCCTTCAAGATAACTTTTCACAGACACCGACACATCAGATGAAATGTTCCAGTGAAAATCACGTAACTTTCCGTGTTGAGGTTTTAAAAATTTCTGAAGCTATTACAGTTTGATGACTCTAATGAAAAGTTTCTTTTTATCGTACCAAAGGGAAAATATACACACCAGCGCAATATCAGAGGATCTCAGATAAAATATGTCTCATTTTTATTTGACAAAAGATCTTTAAAAAGCTATTAATATCTCTCAGTTGTCACTAAGTGGTACTAAATGGTGCCTTTTATTCAATGAAAAAAGTCAACGCAAATGAAATAGAAGAGAACCACCACCCGGTAAAGCCAAGTTGTCTCAGTGTTTGACATGCAGTTAAAATGCTTCTTTATCACTGCGAAAATCTCTGAGTGTTTAAATTTTAGTTTGTTAGCTACGGTATGTGTTTAGGTGCAACCGTCAGGGATGAAAACATTCAAATATAAGCAGGAACTGCATACAACTTGTTTGATGTGGCACTTTGATCGTCTATGGCGCCATTAAAACCAGTTTCCCATGACCGTTTGCGTATATGCCCTCTGGTCACTAATAGAGGTCAATTTGTGTGCAGGCACGTGATTTACTCACGAAGTAAGACTGGTTATATTTGGAAATAGTTTACTTGTTTAGAAATTAAAACCACATATAGAAATTATGCCATTTTTCTTCGTGCGTGGTTATCCTCTTTCACTCCTTGGAAATGATTACTTAAACTTTTTCCTTTTTAGACTTTGCAAAGAAGTCTTCAGTCAGATTTTGTTGGCCAGGGCAACACCCCTCAAATTCAAATGTTACCAAAAACTTGATAGCTTTTTTACAATTGCAAGAATCTCTTAAAAATAAACTTCACATATAGAACTAGTAGTGTTTCGAAAGTCTGAAATAGGGATAAAGCCCGCTACCAACGTGGCCATAGTGCTCAATATAGAGGGTTCAAGTTAGCTACTAGCACGTTTGGGCTATCTATACTTGAGTTCATCTTTATAGCCACATCCCACAAGCATTGCGCTTTTACCATTACTTATGTTCGTTTTGGGAACCTGAGCATGTTCGCTAGCTATGCCATGCTGATTTTATAAGGCTTTGAAATCTCAAAACAGCTGCTAATAAGATCTAGCGAAGGCAGCTAGTCCGTTCAGGGGTAAGCCCTGGTGTTCTGCTACACGAAATAGCTGTCCATGGCTGCTAGCAATCAGCTCACTTATTTTTATGGTAGTTTAAAGAGTGTAAAGCCCTCTACCGACCTGACCATAGTGCCAAATATAGTGGCTTCAAGTTAGCTACCAGCACGTTTGTGCCACCTATACTTGAAATAAAAGATAGCCATAAAGTTTATTCTACGTAAGATTGTTTCATTGAGATGCAACTCTGCAGATAAAAGATCAATTAATGCCTCTCTCCAGAGATATTTGATTGTTTAGTTACAGTGTCAAAAATAGGTTCATTGTTACTAATTATGAACAGGTTCCAATACTGTTGCTTTAAAATTATTTTCTCGGATAGCGGCATTCTCACGGCGGCAGGAATTTAATTCATTTGACTGAGATTCTAGACTTGCAATATTTCTGTTTGTAAAATGTTTGATAAAAAATAGTCTTCGAGATAAACAAGCACTATTAACACCAATTTTCAATTTTCCCACGCTATATAATCTTATAATTACGGTATTTAACTGCACACTTAACGTCCCTAAAAACCTCTTTAATCTTTTCTTTTCTTTGCTCTTCATACGGTTAAATGTAGTTCTAATTTACTTTAAATAGATAGGATCAGTGCTTGTGCAAAATAAGTACAATGTGAAGCTTTGAAAAGACAATGTACAAAGATTGCCAAGTGAGTTTTCCTGTTATCTATATATTTAGTGCGTCACGAAATTTCCCCCGTGTGAAATTCATTCATTTCAGAAACTTAGGCTCTGCCTATTTCCTGAATTTTGGAGGTTTGGGAATACCCCTAGAACATTAAAAATTTTTTTAGGTATAAAAAATATACGGTACTTTGGGAGTGTGTTGTCACGCAAGGTCATGACGTCACCGATAAAAGTCCGATATAATACTTGAAGGAGTGTCACATGACTTCCTTATATGGTAACAAGGGACAAAAGAGGAAGCCATATTAGTGATGAAGGTCCACCCCCAACCGAATTAGAAAGGAGAAAGCCGACAAAAAAGGGAAATCAAGTTCGTTCGTCCTATCCATAAAAGGCTATCTTACTACGAGGGAAATGCAAAACGAAGAGGGTACAAGTTCTGCTGAAAGTCTGGAAAGCTTGCAGTACGCTAACCAACACCAAAGCAACAGTGTTCTAGATCCGAGAGTGATTGCAGAACAGAGCGAAGCGTTTGATAGCACAGCGATGGGTGGCCACGGACAAGAGATAAAACGCTCTGCAGACGTATTAAGCGAAGATTCTGACGACTCTTCGCCAAGTCTAGATCTTTCCAAGAGAAAAAAGACTAAAGGACGAGTCAAAATAGAGATGAAATTTATCAACAATAAACTTAGGAGATACACAACGTTCAGCAAACGGAAGACAGGAATAATGAAAAAGGTAAGATTCTTCCTGTGTTCGCAAGTTCGCCTAGTGTTTCTTCTAAAAGTTTCTCTCAGATATAAATATACTATTAAAAAATCATTGTTTTTGTAATTTTTCAGGCATACGAATTAAGCACTCTCACAGGCACACAAGTGATGTTACTGGTAGCTTCGGAGACGGGTCATGTCTACACATTTGCCACGAGAAAACTACAGCCCATGATTACCTCCGAAGCAGGAAAAGCATTGATTCAAACGTGCTTGAACTCACCGGATCCTCCTGTGTCTGCTATCCCCAACCCAGATCAAAGGATGTCAGCGACAGGATATGAAGAAACCGATCTTTCCTACTCTGTAAATGAAAACGAGGAAAAGGTACCGTAAAGAGCTTGAATTTGTGCTTGATATGCGATGAATTCATTGCTTGAGTTTGTCATTTGATTTGGTCCTTTGAATTCAGCAAGTTGGAGCATGGCCTGTCACTGTTTTCAACACTGTGCAGACTTGCTGAAATGTTGTTACGAGAGTTAAAATCTAAGTTTTAAGTGAACATCACGGAGATCGAACGAACAGACAAGAAAACACAATACTTCCCTTTACAGGACTATTTCTTCTCGCTTTACGCCATTAATCGCTGTTATAATTCTTCCAACTATTCTGTTTGGTCAAGCACTGGCTTTGAAAACAAAACATGGCCTTTTGTACACTCAAAGTCACTGTTTTGTTTTCAAAATTCTTGTGAAAGTTTTTCTTACTTCAAACTTGTCGTGTTTTCTGTAGCTTTATGTTGACGTGCTCATTCAAACTCTGTATCCAGTTTACATTCCACCCATATATGGCGGTTTTGTCTTTATTTGGATGACTTTTCTCGCTCCATTTTTGGCAAGTTTTACCTTTTAAAACAACGTAAGGTTCAGTAATGGGCACAAACAACTTCGCTTTTGAGTTTTATTTTAGCTTTACTTTCTGTTAAGTCACGATGTAGACATTTCTATCATGTATTTCGAAATTATTTTGATTTCGTTGGTTGCCGCTTTGGGCACTTTAATATTTAACAACATGGAGGAAATGACTGACTGATGTAATTCCCGTCAATTACGTCTGTTAATTGTCTTTGTAAAAGTGCTACCAGAAATTGTCCGTGTAATTCTGTCCTGTCCGTTAAAAGCATGAAACAATGATTCGTAATTTTGAAATTTTGTCAGAGGGATAAATTTTAAAGCTTTTGAAATATTTTAACGGGCTGTTGCGTAAAGGTTTTACATTTCTTAGCAAACTTAGGCGCAGCTCTCCATTCTTACTTTAAAATCATACAGGGTCTTGTTTGTCTCATTTGCTTTATGCGATATTTCCAAAGGCTCATTTTTTATTTGTTTCGTGACATTGTTCAGCAATTTTCCTTATTTCAAGGATCCATCTTAATTTGCACTTTAAATTCAATAATAATATTTTTTGGCGAAATTTAAGTTATTTTTTTTAAAAATTAATGGTAGTTCTCCTTTTCATGTAGATGAGAACAAAAGTCCGTTTTGTTTCAAAATTATAACAAATTTGCCTTAGACTTTTGTAAAAATTACAGGAAAACTGTTCATTCTTTACAGAATTTCTAAGGTGGATTTATTTTTAAATAGTAGATTCTTTCATGATCAATATAATGCAGAAAAGGTGACTGTGATTCTGAGAGTTATCACACTGTCAATGACATCTGGGTAATAAAAAAAACCCCTCAAACCATATTATCACTATATTCAATAAAAGGCAGATAAGAAAGTAACAAAACACTGATGAATTTTGGAGCAAGCACTGACCCTTCTTCCATCTACAAGGTCAACAGCAGGAAGAAAAAATAAAAAAAAGATTAAAAACTGCAGTTGGAGCAAAATCTGATGCTTGAGGTTCCTTCTCTGTCAAAAAAATGCAATGATTGGATAGAAATAAGTGAAAGGGAGAAAATTGTATCATGACAAAAAAACTCTATATAAATATAAAGTTACTGTTTCTCCAGTTGAAAATTTTTTAAAATTTAAAAAGTTAAAA
>JANCMA020241308.1:0-22714 GCA_024336925.2 Zoanthus solanderi | reverse complement strand
AAGCATTACCATCATAAGCAGTACCATCATCATCATAAACATTACTATCATCATCATAAGCAGTACCATCATCATCACCATCAACATAAATATTACCATCAGATGCCATCATCGTCATCAACATAGGCGTTGCCATCATTACCACCATCATCGTAAGCATTACCATCATAAGCAGTACCATCATCATCATAAACATTACTATCATCATCATAAGCAGTACCATCATCATCATAATTTTCTTCATCATCTTTATCATCATTATCACCATCCTCAATATTATCATTATCATTATCAACATCACCATCATTATGGGTATTACTATTACCATAGTAACTATCTTCATCATAAGCATTACCATCAACACTAACAAATATAACTCATCATCAAGATCATTAATGTCATTACTTTCACCAAAATCCTCATGATCATTAATGATGTCATCGTTATGGTCATGTTTATCATCAATATCATCACAATTCATCGTCTTGCCAAAGGTATTTCCTTTGTTGCATAATTATCATCTCTCTGTTCTTGTCATAACCTTTGTCAAATCTCATTGCTATTGCTAGTTTACTGAAATTTCTGTCCCGCTAAAGTTGACGCAGAAAAAAGCTCTGGATGAACTGTTTTCTAATGTGACGTGGTCGTTGGCCAGTACGAAGACCGATGAAGCAGATTATGAGGTGCTGAGGCACTGGGACGGCGCTAACACCAATATCTACGTCACTCTGGTGATCTTCATTGTTCTTAAGGTACCGAATGTCATTAAATCTGATCTATCATCCAGAGTTCGGAGCCTCTGTTATTAGTTTGAATCCAGTAAACATGCTTTCACATTTAGGTTTCCCAAGGCGGGTTATCTGTAGCATGTGAGTGTATTTTCAAAAGCCAAGGGCTTTCAATCATTCTAATTACATTGATTTGATGTCATGTAAGAGAAAAGTGTGAATTAATTATATATTGTTTGGCTGGACAGTAATTTTTTAAAATACGATTATTCACATTGAAAAATGGAGACTTGAAAAAATAAACTCTTTTTAGAAATTTATACAAAGTTTGGTCTGCCCCTTCAAAGATACGGTACCTCAATGCTTGGTAGAGCAACGTACCCATGTAAACCCAGCTAACACTCACATACCCCAAAGTAGTGCTAGACCTACCCTCCATTGTAACCCCCTCCCTGACTTACACACGCATTTCAAAATCCTAGTTTTTTTACTAATACAGTGCTTGTATATAGATTCAGTCAAAGCTTTGCTCCGTACAAGATCAAAAAACTACTACATCGTAGGTTGCTAATAAAAGGAAGAAACAGGAAATTAAATTAAGGTCAGATGTTGGTGGACATTTGTCTTAAACAGTTGGAGATTATATTCAGAAGAAAAGCAGGAACATAAAAGAGAGAAAACAGTTAAGAAACATGAGAAAATAACCTGTTCCTGTGGAGCTGCTTGTGACGACTAGGAGCTTAAACAGTAAATGAACGAATCAATGGATGAGAATCTTATTGAGCCGGGGAAGGTTTCAGGAATGGTGTGAGAAAAAATGCCTCAGTATAGCAAATACTTTTGTATATAGAGTCAGAAAGGCAACATTGCGGCCATGAAAACGAAAACTGTTTTTCGCTGAGATATCTTGTCCAATAGAATTACAGATTTGGTTTTGGATTCCATCAGGTAGACTAATAGATATCTGAACAGACATAATGCTGTTGAAAATAAATAACAAAAAAACGAGAACTTTGTTGAGCGAGCGAAGGTATCAGGGATGGAGTGAGAGAAAACAGCTCAGTAGAGCAAATACTTTTATTAGGCATACCAGCCCAGATTTATGTGACGGCAATAGTCCATACTGTACATGGATGAACAGTAGATTTTTAAATTTATAAAGTATTCTTAGGAGTAAGATAATCCCTTGCACGTTATATAGTATCAAGTTTAATTGCTGCATAATTGACTATGGACTCTATATAAATCCTCCAGGAAAAAAACACGGTATAATTTTATAGTTAATAATGCTTCAACTGTAGGCAGTTTATCAGCATTCAAATTCTCCTTTCATATCTTATACAAAACAATAGATTTGGTAATGAGAATTAAGGAATTAATTGAGTAAAATATTTTGTGCAAGATGGAAAGTGACATTCTCCCAAAATGTTTTTATAAAAAGTATGATATTTAGTTGGGAGAATTTATCAATATGTCAATTGACATGTCTAGGGCTTAATTGGCCAATACCCGATCTCTCTGTACAGTTTATCATGACAGCTGTGGCAGTTGCACTTCCCATTCCTGCTGGAGTATTCTTCCCAGTATTTGTAGTAGGTAAGTCGTTGGTAAGAGAATATTAAGTATTGCGACAAAAGCCGTCTATCAGCGACATCAGAGTACTGGCCTCATTCTCTCGAGTTAAACGGCTCCAGAGTACCTTTACTTGAATAGTGTTACCACAGCAATCCTTGTAACAGTTAATTGCTGTATAAAAATTATAAATGTTGCTTATTGAAAAGCCTTTCCATCTTTATAAAGTTACAAATACTAAAAGGCAAACCTTTGTGGATAATTTTTTAGGCAGTTCGTAAATTTGTATTGAGGGTTTTTGATGTCCTATTCGACGTACGTGGTATACTTTCCTTGAGCTTTTATTTAAATTTGCTTGGAAAATAAAAGTTTAAGAACTTAAACGTTTTTCTTTAGTTTTGTGTATTCAACTTTAGCTAGTGTTATTTTCATGTTTGAAAGAAGTAGTACCTTTTGCCTTCTGTCTTAGATCGTTATTTCATTAATGTAAGAAACGCTGTATTGTTCTGTTAAATATTGCATTATTACGGTTTGACTCCTTTCAATTTTAGGTGCAGCATTTGGTCGTCTTGTAGGCGAGGCTATGGCCACGTGGTTTCCAGATGGCGTACGTTCGGGAAATACCGTCAGTCCGGTTGTACCTGGAGGTTACGCAGTGGTTGGTGTGTATAAACGTCAATACAGATGGCAATTATTACCTTGAGGCGTTGTTTATTTGGTTTAGAAGTGGTCTTAATAGCTGACGAAAAATAGAAGTCATTTTTTTTTTAAATGCTCAATAGACACCTATAATAACCGCTGACTGGTTTGTACTGCAAGAGCGTGGGCTTTGAATTAAAAAACTTGTCTTTTGGTAGTTTTTTCTGCGACTCCAACTTCTATCGCCAAACGTGTTCCCAGAAACAAAATGAGCGCGTTATAAGGTATTATTTTTTAACAAAAAAGGCAAGATTAGCATAATTCTTTAACCCAAAACATATACACAAGTTTTTCATGATAAATTTTAGTGTTAAAAAACATAATCAACTACAGAAGAAGTTTCGCCTTGCTCGGTATTGATGAAACTAAGACTTTAAAGTAATATATCAAACACAAGATACAGTGTTTCATCATATTTCCAAACACTGAGAAGAGAGTTGAAAATACGACGCGCAGCGGAGTATTTTTGACGAATTTCGAGGTGTTTGGAAATGTGATGAAACACTGTCTCGAGTGTTTGTTATATCTTCTCAATCGAAACTAAAACTAAGGAGAAAAAGAAGAAATAAAATCGTAAAAATATATGCTAATTAAGATCACATTTCCAAACCATGGTCACGGTTATGATTTCTTTTGTTTTAACTTGATGAATTATTAATGAGTTTGAGAAGTGCATTTAACCTTAATTGGTTTTTTTATCTCAAACTTTTTATCAATCAACCTTAAGTACACGAAAACGAAATTTCCGCTATCTAGGGTCGTGGCCGCGTCCTTACGGAGACTGGAAATAGGGACTAATGACGTCATTTCTCGACCGAAGTTATACAAAACGATTACAAGTAAGAAAATTGAAGGCAATTTTCGAAAATATGCCATTGAATATTGTAAATTACTAAAATAAGAAATTTATCTGGCAACGCTTTCTGTTGCAAATAGCGCCGCTCATCATTCGTGATTACCGCCAGTCCCCTTCGGCCATACATACATACAAAGATGGCGGAAGTTTCTATAGTTTCAAAGTACCAAAACTGAATTCCTTGACTAAAATTTATATTTTTCCCAATGGTGCTTAAAATTGTATAACAATTAATAAAAGAACAGGGCTAGTTACTCTTGAATCAAGGTCGTCTGACTGCTAAAATTTCAGAATCCTGCAGCGGGTATTGTTTCTGATTGTGCTGTTTTACAGTTGTGTTTCCCTTATGGTTGCAGGTGCGGCGGCAATGTCAGGTGCCGTGACTCACACAATTTCGACTTCAGTGATTGTGTTTGAACTCACAGGACAAATAACTCATATTTTACCAGTAATGGTACGTACTTAGTTGCTATCCATAGATTTGATGGCAACACTCTTCGAATTTTAATCTTCTTTGTTATATCTGTCATGCGGATTTGTATTTTCGTACTTTGTCAACATACTTCAGTCAGAAATTGAAGTTTGTAATTTTCTAAAGGTTTTAAGTGAATGTAATGTATTTTTTTCTTATTTTAATGAAGACAGTAACGCTATTGTTAATAGTATTACCGTTCGCTTATCCTCTACTTGGAGAGTGACACCCAAATTGTTGATAACTGTGATTGAAACTCTATTGCATTAAGAAGAGGGCTGGTTTAAAGGGCAACGAACTCGTTCTCTTGTTTTTGCGTCAAACTGTTTATCACACAATTTTAAGCACTGCAATTTGGTCAACTCTTTTCTATAGTAATTTGTATTTCAAAACGTTTTCTTCATCTTGGTTCATGGCCGCTTACTGAGGGAAATGCCCAGGAAAAACTGCAAATGACGTCATTCTCATCCAGAATTTATCTAAAAACAATAATTATAACAATTAAGGGTGAATATTTAAACAGGTTTGTTGAATGCTGTCAAATTCTAAAACGAAAATCTGTCAGGCATTGCGTTATGTTGCAGATTACGCTGTTCTAATTTGGCGTTGACGTCTTCGCGTCTATTTCCAGTCCCCTTAAGGACGCGGCCCCGAAGGAAGATGGAGGAAACTTTCTCGAGTTTCAAAGTACTATGAATAAATAGATATAATGGACTCAAAATTGCCTGCAATTGTACGCTAAAAAGTTTGATAAAAACAAAAAAAGGGGTTAGTTGTACATACTTTAAGCTCCATGTCTAAATTTTCATAGCCGTGGAATCAAGGGAACTCATACAGCAGGGCGAGCGAGGCAACTTTACTTGGTTATGACTTACGGGTCGTATCACACTGTTAATTGAAAAAACACTGTTTAGTGATCTCGCTCGTCATTTGAGTTCCCGTGGCTCAGTGGTAGACCGTCTGACTACTATAGCATGAAAATTGTAAGGGCTTGATTTTCACATTATTGCAGCTTTTAAGATTCCATTTACCTAGAAAATCCGAGAACGAGTAGCTGTTGTTATTCTTTCCTGTGATTGTGTGTGAATTGACATTTATTTGTTCCACAGATTGCTGTCCTTATCGCGAATGCGATTGCCCAGTGGCTGCAGCCATCGTTCTATGACAGTATAGTCCAGATTAAAAAACTGCCATATCTTCCTGATATCACCACGTCACAGTAAGTAATTTAGCGCTTTGGTATAGTGCTCAAGCTATTTGTTGTATTTTAGTTCTATTTTAATCCATCTGAAAAGCTTCTCTCAAATATGCGTTATCTACATGTAACACCCCTTGAATATTTCCTTTTTTTCCTTCTGGCTATGGCAAGGTTTCGCCTAAAGGGAAGCTGAAATTAATTTTATTTTCTTGATATGCTGAAGTTCTTATATTTGAGATTCCAAAAATGTAGATTTAAGATTGATTCGCTTAGAATCTGTAGTTTGAAAAAAAAAAATTACAAAAGGGCTAGTAAAACCTTTAGTAGGGCATCATATTATCGCTGAAATTTTTAGCAAAATTATCTATTTGTGACGTTGTTTTTATTTTATAAAGCTATATTTGTTTAAGTATCACCTGCACAAAAGTGTTACAGTTCATCTAAAAGAAGGAAAGTGGCATTTTGACCTTGTGACGTCAGCACTAACAACATTGCTAGACAGTGGGTGTCTTTCATAGTCAAGAACTGTCACATTTTGTTGTTCGGTATAAAGCACATTTCTAAAATCCCAAACAAATGTACCTGAAATTAGATTGAGATCAACAAATCTCACTTTTTCTCCGGCTCGCATATTTTCCAGTCCATAAAAGGCTGATTTTGTGCGTTAAAAGGAACACAGTTAAGATGCGAAATATTAAGAGATGTAGTTGCACCCAATTTTCTACATAGTTTCTTTCTTTCATTTGTAAAATAACATTGCTGCATAGAAGTACGTTGTAAATCTTATCATTATTTATTTTTTTATTTTTGCTTCACGTTGGTTATTAGGGTGTACAACCTTTGTGTTGCTGACATCATGAAGAAGAAGGTGTTCTACATCACCTATCACTCGACTTACAAGGATCTGAAAGAGCTCCTTGACCAGTCCGATATCAGGTCATATCCTTTAGTCGACGATAAAGGTAAAAACAACTCTTTTGAATGTAAAAAGGTAAAAACAGCTGTTTGGAATATAAAAAGGTAAAATAGCTCTGTTGAAAATAAAAAAGATTAACCTTTTGTCATACGACATGACAGTATTAATTTTCACGTATTTTAGGGGTGTAAGAGCAAATTGATTTTCAATCCAACAGCACAATTTTTGTTACGCCAGATACTGCTGTTTTATTTAACCCGGGGCTCAAGCTTTTGTATGACGTCACCTAATTTTAATGTAATTTCTTCAGCAAACTGTCACGAAAGCTATAGTTCGGTAAGTATTATGTTTATAATAAGTGTTTTTTTCGAGCCATTTTCAACTGCAGAAGCCCCCAGGTTGGCATCATAAAGCTAGAATGGCGGGTCGTGGCAATCTTCTGAAAGAATCCAGAAGAGAGTGGTGAATTCTTGCTGATTGAACCGCTAAAATATCATGTAGCGAAAAATGGCGGGACAATAGTGAAATTATTTCTCTGCCGTTCTGTAGTAGAATCTCGCACCTACTGAGACATTTTAGGCAAGTTTTAACATCCAAAAAATCCAGCGAGCACAGAAATTGGTCAGTAGGTGTAGGTGGCTCGACACTTAGAAAAATTCTATAAATTGAAGATGGGCCGAACTCCATGCCGCCGAAATGGTTGAATTACCCAGAATTCCTATCTGGCCCAAACAAGGCAACTACTGATGCACGAAACTTGTTCCATTTAATTGGCTTGATATCGGCCAACTACTGCTGAAAGAAGGTTCGTTGCAAATCAGCACAAACTATTTTCATTAAACATTATTGTGATTGTAGTCTTTTTTGTTTCTGAAACATTTTTTCTATGCAAAAAACGAGGACAAGATAGCTATGTTTCTTGACGTTGAGAACGGGCATTTCTAGTTTTGCTATAGAAAACATAACAAAATTCCTCCCAAGTCGGGTTTTCCTGTTGCTGTTTGGGATGTAGAAATTTCAGGTAATTATCAATGGAGACAATCAGTGTCTCGTTGAGATCCTGCGTCCTAATTTGAGATTGTGGCATAATTGTTTCCTATGATTCTTGTGGGAATCATATGTACTACTACGTCGAAAAAGGGTACATTTTTTAAAAAACAGATTATCATTCTTCTAAGTTTTCTTTTAGCTTGTTATTTTTTTTATTTTTAACCGAACTGGCCTTTCCCCACCCATCAGTGTTAGTTTTGAGCCCATTGATCAAAACATCCACTATTGTGTGTCATGCACTAGTATCAGTTTATTTTTCACCTACTGTACAATATCAGCTAGATCTATCCTAGTGGTCTGTGAACTTTAGGCATTGTGTTAAAATGTTAAACACCCCCTATGTCCTTCACTTGGTATTTTATCCATAAGCCGCATGTGCTAAGTTTAAAATCTCAAAGTTTGAGATTTAGACAATAACAAACTGTGGATTTGTGTTATTTACTGTCCAACCTACTCCGCCGCTCACCCACTAACTCCCCAATAGTTCCTTCCCGAATTTGCAGGGTACCTGGAGTCTGTAATCCTCTTGCCTTAACTGCTCCTCATTTGCGGGGACTTCAATATTCATGTTGACACCATCGCATTAAATTTTCTCGACCTACTTGAGTCATTGGCTCTTAAACAACACGTGGATTTTCCAACTCATGACCATGGTCACACCCTTGACTTGTTAATAACACGCTCACCTGATCAATTATTGTGAATAGCCGACTTCCAGTCCATTTATTTCTGACCATTGTATTGTGTCCTATTCTGTTGAAATTTCCAAGCCTCGGCCGATGAAAAAGCACATTTCCTTTAGAAAATCTAAAACGGTCGATATCAGAGCATTTTGGAACGAATTACTCAACAGAGCCTTGACCCAATGATCTTGATGAGCTGGTTCACTTATAATTGTAATTGCACGTTGAAATCCACCCTTGAGAAGTTTGTTCCCTTTCTATCAAAAATGGTAACTTTTTGCCGGTACACGAACTGGTTTAATGACGAGATCCAAAGAGCAAAGCAAATCAGGAGGGCTGCCAAAAGGAAGTGGAGACAAGCCAGAATCCATTCTTATCTCATCGATTTTAAAGCCAAAAAAAGAACGTGAATTTCCTTATGAAATGTGCCCGTACTGCTACTACCAGGAATTTATAGAAGATAACAGTTCTGATTAACAAAAACACTTTGCTGCTTTAACGCAGTTCCTAAACTTGAATCACGTTCTTATGTTTCCCCAGTGCACTGATGATAAAACATTGGATAATGACATTGCTCTTTTTTTCCGTGCACTCATAGAATCTGCTGCAAAGAAATCATGACCCCTAGTTCCTATTCCGACATGCCTTCTCACCAGCTGTCTAGATGTCCTCTTCCCAGTAATAACGAAAATGGTAAACTTGTCTCTACAGACCATCCAATTTCCTAACCAATGGAAAACTGCCATAGTCAACCCTTTGCTAAAGAAACGTGGAGTTGCTCCGATCTTTTAGAACCTCAGACCAATAAGTAATTTGCCTTTTTTTTCCAAATTAACTGAACGTATTGTTGCGAATCAAATTCAGCAATTGTATTGGAATCTTTGTTTCCTTTTTTCATTAAATTTTTGCTGCGGTTTTATAATTACTAGAATTTTTATGAAGTCCGCAAATTTTTTGGACAGCTGTTTACAACTAACTTCACAGTGTTATAATTTTAGGTTTTACCGATCGAACGAGCAGTTGTTGAGTTGAAATAATGTTTATTGAGAAGAAATAACCCTAGCGTGGTACCATTACATATGACAACACATGACTGAGAACAAGCTACAGTATGTCCTCTACTGCAGTCAGCATATCGCAAGAACCATTGCACTGAGACGGCTCTGCTAAAAGTAAAAAAAAATGATTTGCTGCTCAAAATGGGTAGAGGTCATACAGTATGTCATTGCTGGTCTTGCTCGATCTACAAAAGTACTGCCTTTGACGATGTCGAACATGACATTTTATTGTGCAAACTCAAAGAAAAACTTGGTTTAACTGGCACTGCACTAAGATGGTTTCCTTCGTATCTGTGACTACGCGAGCAAACTGCTTGTGAAGTTATTGAGTCTTATTTCCCTACGTATGCTGATGACACAACTGTATATCTCATTTAACCCGAATGACAATACCAACCATGATTCAGCTATCACTGCAATTCAACTATGTGTACAAGATTTAAGGTTGTGGATGACAAGAGACAGACTGATATCAAACAGTGAGAAAACAGAAATCATACTGTTTGGAACGCCACAGCAGCTCAAGAAAGTTAACATAACGACGATAAACATCTGTGAAGCTGCCAATTACCCTGCAGACGTTGTTAAAGATCTTGGCGTCTGGTTCGATTCTTCACTCACCATGACCACACACATAAACAAAACCTTGGCTTCTGCTTTTTCTACTTATATAACATCAGACACATTAGAAAGTTTCTCAGCCGTCATCATACTAAAATCCTCATTCACGCCTTTCTTACAAGCTGGCTCGACTACTGTAGAAGTCTTCTTTATGGCCTGCCCGATTCATCCATCCACAAGCTCCAGAAAATCCAGAACGCCTGTGCCTGCCTTATCTACTGCTGCTCCAAATTCTGCCACCTCATACCTTTTTTAATGGAACTTCATTGGCTACCTGTCTATAAAAGAATCGCCTTCAGACTACTCCTTATCGTACATAAGTCCCTGAATCAAACAGCTCCAACATATTTATCCGATCTCATCTTCATCGCACAAGCTGGCCCCTACAACCTAAACAGCTCAAACCGTGGACTCTTGCTTGCTCATCCTCGCACAAGATCAAAGAAAACTCTCGCTGATCGCTCCTTCATGCTTGCGTCACCAAAGCTATGGAACAAACTGCCTGCTGAAATTTGCTCAAGTCCTACTTTAAATATTTTTAAGTCAAAACTGAAAGCATATCAGTACTTTGTACTTTAGCTTTTCCTTGATTCCTTGATTAAGTTTAGTGTAATGCGCATAGAACATTTCATGGATATGTGCATTAATAAATATCAAATTCTTATTATTATTACCTTGTACATCACCCTTGAAGGTACTGTAGCAAGTAACTGAAAGATTGGATCATCTTGTGGAGTAATCCCATAACGTCATAATACAATATTGTACTTTAGATTAAATCACATAGTGATGAAGACATTTTTAATCTTCAGAATGTTTTTGATCAAGAGCGTCATGTCGATGTGCTGGACTTGGTTTGTGTTCAGTGTGAACCAGATTCAGCTGATTATGTCAGGGTAAGAAGAAAGTTGAAATTCACGAGCTTGAATCTGCTGTAAATAGCAAGATTCACTTAACTACAGTTACAAGTTTGCCAGCTTTCATATATAAACAAGCATCAGAAATGGACCAACTTTGGTAACTGAACATTGTGAACTACATTAAGAATTAAAAATTGTTGTCACTGACTAAAAATTTATATAAGGACGTTTCGGTTAAAATACTATAACCATCTTCAGCATAAAAATGGCTTACGAATGCAAATGAGTGCTTTTAAAAAGAGCCGCAGAAACGTCACTTGGTATTGCCAAGGACCTTGTAATTGTCAGGAATGTAAAAAAAACATTAATGTGTTCATTAGTGGCATTCGGTTGGCAATCCCAAGTGACGTTTCTGTGGCTCTTTTTAAAAGCACTCATTTACATTCTTAAGCCATTTTTATGCTGAAGAAGGTTATAGTATTTTAACCGAAACGTCATTATATAAACTTTTAGTCAGTGACAACAATTTTTAATTCTTATTATCATGCCTGACTACAACTATGGTATTTTTGAACTATATTAATTTCAGTAAAGGAAACATTTTAAAAATAATAACTGATTCTTCTACAATTTCTGTATAGTATTTCCTTCCGACAACATACTTGTGATAAAATTAAGATGGCCCTTTGTGTTGCTTTTTGGGGCCATAACAAGTGAAGCCATTCAAAGTGACTTAAATGCTTAAATGGTTTCACGAATGCTTCTAACGGCCAATGGAAAATTTTTGATAGTTCCCTAAACTCTTTTAACGCTTTCCAGAAATGTTTTGACACTTTAAAAAAAGTTAGTAACTGTATAAAATACTGTGAAAGGTCACATTTCTCTTTCCCTGCCAATGTTTTAACATTCATTGTTCTTTGTAAGAGAGAGATGAGAAATAGATCTCAGAAACTGAATTTACCTTTTCAAACTTTAATAAATTTAATTGAATAACCTTTATTGACATCCTGTATGCTTTAGGTTCATCGTCGAACTTATGAGGACCTGAAAGACAAACAGCTGTACGATCTACTGAGGTCCACTCGGCACTTTGGAGGAATGGCATTTTACTTTGTAAAGAATCAGGACATTGCTGGGCTGCTGTTAGACATGATACAGAATGACATGTATGTATATACAACATATAATCTGATCTAACTTCATGCCTTCCCCCATCCCCACACGTTACAACCGATTTAATGTTTATAGAAATTCGAAGATTCAGGAATTTCATGATTAAGAAATTATTTGTTATCTTAAGGTTAGCCCAGAACATGAAAAATCTCATTTGTCATTTGCAAGACGTTAAATGGAATGTTATTTTATAGCTTTGCAGTAAGCATAGGCTGATTTTTTTTTATTTCAGAAGAAATTGGTGTTAATTAACCTAACAGTCAAGCCATCATAGTTCATTTGGTTTTGTACTTCACTTACTACACGCAGAAGCATAAAACAATGAGATAAGCGAAGCAAAGGAGTTGATTCTCAAAAAACACAATATGTTTCTTCATAACTCAATTGAAATTTTAGTTATGTCTTTCTATGTAGAATCACCTTCAGTGTACAAATCGAACAGTCTCTCTAGTGACATATTTTACCTAAAATATCAATTGTTAGAGTACTATATCAGACCCTGGGAGCTCAGTTGTAGAGTGCTACAGTAATGATATTATCCACCTCAGAATCTTCCAGTAGCATGTAAATGAGTCCATTAAAATTGACTGTCTATCAACATCAAGTATAGATAACACAAAACGTGCTAGTAGCTAACTGGAAGCCACAATAACGGGCACTATGTCCACGTTGGTAGCGGGCTTTACCACTTCAATCTATCATAAAAATAGTGAACAACGTTTCCATAGTGCCCATTATAGTGGCTTCACGTTAGCTACAAGCACTTTTGTGCTATCTATACTTGACTTCGTCTTTATTGCCACATCCCACAAACATTGCGCTTTTACTATATCTTATGTCAACCAACATGTTTGACTTCAAGGCTTAAAAAAGCATCTTGTTTTTGTACTCTAGCTTTATCTTCAGCAAATGACATCTTTCCGCGCTTTCCTTCCATCCCCCCCCCTCCCACCACAAACCTCAGCATTGTCAAATGTCAACACGTGTTCAACACACACAGGGTGGATGATGCTGTGGAGCTAGTAAAACTTCATCATCTCCTTCATCCTGGAAAACTTGGAGCAGTACAAACACGAGAGCAATCTCTACAAGGACTTGAACTACTGAAAGTAAGTAAGGGTTACAATAACTGTTTTCACGTCCTTGGGACTTTTACCTTTTTTTTTCATTCCAAGAAGTTCTTGTTTCTCATTTCTAAAGATTCTTTTTTATTCTTTATTCTAGAGGTTCTACCGTTTTCTCTTTCCAAGAGTTCTCCCTTTTTCTTATTTCTAGAGGTTCTTTTTTTCCATTCTAAAGGTTTTACCATTTGTTCTTTACATAAGGTTGTACCTTTTTCTTATTCCAAAAGGTTCTACCCTTTTCTCATTTGTAGAGATTTTATCCTTTTATCATTCCTACTGTAGATATTTTACCCTCTACTAATTTATAGAGGTTCTACCCTTTTATCATTCCTAGAGTTTTACCCTTTTTCATTTTTAAAGGTTCTATCCTTTTATCATTCCTAGAGGTTCTACCTTTTTCTCATTTCAAGAGGTTTTACCCTTTTCTCATTGTTAGAGGTTCTAGCTTTTTATCATTTCTATTGGTTTTACCTTTTATTCCCAGAGATTTAGTTGCTCTACCCTTTTTTTATAATTGTTTTTAGAGTTTCTATCCTTTTCTTATTTCTAGATGCTCTTTAATTTTATGTTTTACCAGTGTTTTATTTTACTATTTGTTTTGGAAAACTATTGTTGTTCGTTGACGAGTTGGTACAATGTGCACTTTATGCAACGTAAAACTGGAAATTTTAATCAATGCCTGAGGCTAAAATTTCCAGCATCAGCCTTTATTGAGAGTCAGATAGGTGCTCTGACGACGGGTAACGCTCGTTATGTCGTCTTTCCTTACTCTGCTAATGGTTATTATGGACATTAGAGACGTTATTACCATCTCTAAATTTAAACAGAAACTGAATCTTATGAAACTTATCTTTTTAGACAAATTTATTTTCAATATTAGTGTTATTCTTTACATATTAATATTATATATTATATATACTGTACTGCACATCGTTAATTAATTTAATCTAGATTTTTAGCAATAGTTTTACAGTTTTATTTTTTATGTATTGTTAGGTGTATTGATTATTTTTATACGTACTGTTAAGAGCATTTGATTATTTTTATAATAGTGCATCAGATAAATGATTAAATTATTTTTATTATTATATTATTAATATTATCAAAAGATTGTCAGTGTCTTTTACCTTGATACGGTAAATCCCTTTTGTATCAGTTTGTTATCAGATATTTGTGCCAAGATATTAATTTTTGCCAATTATTTCTCCCGTCAGGTTTATCTCAAGAAGGAAGGTCCCCAACAAGCTCTTGCAGCTCTTTTGAAATTAAACTGGGGACAAGAAAACAAAACCAGACAGACAGTGCGATCATAACATGTTAATAGTATATTTTACTAATATTGATAAATAGTGGAACCATTTTTTGTAAACCAGCAAGGTTTGGGTAAGAAATATTTTTTTAGGGAAAATATGGTTGGACGAAGCAATTGGAGGCAGCAGTAACTGTTTTCTCATCCTTGGGGCTCTACCTTTTTCCCATTCCAAAAAATTCATTTTTCTCATTTCTAGAGGTTCTACCATTTTCTCTTTCCAAAAGGATATTCCTTTTTTCTCATTTCTAGAGGTTCTTTTTTTCATCCTAAAGTTTCTACCATTTTTCTTTACAAGAGGTTGTACCTTTTTCTCCATCCTAAATATTTTGCCCTTTTCTCATTTCTAGAGGTTCTACCCTTTTATCATTTCTAGATGTTTTGCCCTTTTCTCATTTCTAAAGGTTCTACCCTTTTAATATTCCTAGAGGTTCCATTCCTTGAGGTTTTACCCAGGTTTTATCATTCCTAGAAGCTTTTCCCTTTTCTCATTTTCTAGAGGTTCCAACTTTTTTTTTTATCATTCTTAGAGGTTTTTTCCTCTAGAAGGTTGGGTTAAGCCGTTTGTTTCATTAGTATTGTTGAAATAAGACAATGTTGATCTTATAATTTCCGTTTGATTGCTCGAATTATTTAGTGGCCCGTTGATGAAGAAAGAGCCTCTATTTTCCAGGAGTTATTTGTTTCTTATTTTTTCCCCTCAGCAACAGTCACAACACCATGCAAGTGAGTTATTTCAGTAAGAAATGACCTTTTATTGCTTTAAAGATTCTTTGTTTTCTATTTTTAGTATCTTTGTCGAAAAGTTTTTAAAAGCTTTTAAGGTGCGTCGGTTACACAACATGACCGGGCTAACATTCAAAATCTTAGTTCCTTCAACTACTTACGGCGAAGGTCAAAAGATTATCAACTTTGAGTTGCCCAAGTTACAGTTTTGTTTTCATTGTTTGTGCGGAACAGTCTGCATAGCTATGGCAAAGGAGAGGTTGGGGGGAGGGGAGGGGAAGGTTAACGGGAGGGGGGAGAGGGAAGGGAGCGCTTGTATCCAAAGCCCACAAAACTCCTTTACACCCTTACGTAAATTTCATTATAACGTATTGTTTCCATTATTTTAGCGTTAAACATTTTACAATGCGATTGTTGCAGAAACAGAAGACAAGCTGATTATCGACAAAAAAAAAAAAAGGGGAAAATCTAAAGTCTAAAGTGTAAAATCTATTTTACGACCCTATTAGCCCAGGAGGCTGGCACTCATCTCTGGTGGAGCAACGAAGCCGTAAAAAGCCAAGGGCTTCATTCAAACAACGATATTGATAATTTAAACGCGACAGTGAATGATCTCGCACAATAACCAAGAAGAGATTGCATCGAGACACGAGCAGTGTATTACACAGGGGAGTAATCTACGGTGGAACTATAGGGTTGACATCGGAGATTTGAGAGTGTTTGAAAGAAAGTGTTAAATAAAACAAATTTCCGGTTTCTCATCAGCGCCCGCATTTCAAAAAAGCTGCCGCATTAACTTTTTTGTTAACGGGAATGTTTTTTAATTGCCGTATATTCTTAAATGACCTAGAAATTTTCTTAGATAACAAGCGTGTTTTATTTAAGCATGCTGACGACTCTTTATTAAGATTTTAATCGTTTTATCTATACCATTCTAAACAGACACTTGATTTGTTATCCGATGTGTTTTCGACTCAAATGCGCTATCTCATTGGCTAAATCAAGATCACGTGGATGAGTTCAAATCAAATGTTACCGCTGGTCGACATCTCGAAAATTGTTGACCAGCCGGTGAACATTGCTGTTGCGCTGTCACGTACCTATGAGAGCGGAAAAATTCGGCGGGAAAATTGGTAGCCGAGCTTACTAAAATTTTGTTTCTGCATTTTTAACTGTTTTCATTCAAAACCACAAATAGAGCCCCCAAAGAAACGTTTTGCTCATTTTACAGAAGATTAAATTTGAGAACTCCTTGTAGAGAAAGACTCCATAAACACTCGAAACGCCACAAGGACTGCTGTACGTTTGTATCTCCACTCTCATAATTGTGTTTTACTTTGTTTATGCTATATAACAAAACACTTAATAACTTTCCCCTCGAGAAACATCTGTTTTGTTTACCTCGAATCTAAATGTAAGCGCCGGTCACGGCTGCATGGTTTTCTTTATCGCTGTGGACAATTTTAACTTTCTGCTATTCTCATCTTCTAAACACGGTTATAACCTATCAGAATCGAAGGAAATGTGATTTAGAGCATCCACGAAAACTTTTACCCGTTACCAATATTCCCAGCAAGTTAACATTCAACCGTTAACTGACAGTCAACTTGTCAAAACTCTTCTTCAAAATTAAGCAGTTCAGTTTGCTCTTCTAAATTAAGCAGTTCAGTTTTCTCTTCTTCTAAATTAAGCAGTTCAATTTTTAAACGCCTTACCTACCCCGAAAAACTTAAGATCCAAGACATGCCTGAAATATTACACAGAACTAGGAAAAGACGAGCCGGCATCAAAACAAGAACAAAAGAAGCGAAGAAACGGTTTAATATACCAGTGTTATCTCATTTCATTCGACTATATGCAAATGAGAGGCAACTATGCGCCCCAAGTTTCTACGACTTAAATGACAAAACTGTTCGTAACCACAACCCTGCAAATTGTGTGTTTATCAAGCCCACCCGTCCTACTCCAACGAAGGGTTCAAGAAACCTGTTTTTGGCAAGCTTCCTCCTTTCCAACGTGACGTCCTTGTCGCCAAAAATAGATGAAATTCAACATACTATTCAATATGCAAATTTGGATTTCGCCTGCTTCACGGAAACTTGGCTCTAAAGGCATATTAATGATAATATGGTATCAATATGTGGGTATAATTTGATCATCAACAAATACATGGCGGGGTATGTATGTTTATCAAGAATTCGATTCAATTTTCTTTGCTGGATCATTTATTTGACCCATTCTTCGAAGTATTGTGGATTGAACTTAAACCGTCGCTTCTCCCAAGGGGTATCAACAATATAATCGTTGGAACTGTTTACCACCCACCAAGTGCAAACAACTCAGATATGCTGGAGTATATAATGAGTTGCTTATCTTCCATCGAATCACAGTTCTCCAACAGTGGAATTGTTCTCCTTGGCGACTTTCATCAGCTGAATACTACACGACTCAGGACCAGTTATGATCTGAAGCAGATTGTAAATTTTCTTACTCGCGGCCAGAACACCCTGGACTCGATACTCACTAACCTGGAATCCTTCTACAATCCTCCTCTCAAGCGTCCTCCTTTCGGCCTGTCGGACCATCTGTCAATTGAGGTCAAGCCCAAAGTGCGCTCCAGGCTCCCAGAACCCAAGTTTACAACCAAGTCAAGGGATATGCGACCAAGCAAACGCCTCGCTACGAGAGCCTATCGTGAAGAGATTGACGTTCCTGCTCTGCTCGATGATGTTTACTCCTGTGAAGACAAAGTCTCACTCCTTGAAGAAATAAAGACTGGGTTAGACACTGTTCCTCCTCTACGCTCAAAAACATTCCATTTGAATGAGCCACCGTGGGTCAACTCAACGCTCGAATTGCACAAAACTAGCTCCTGAACTAGTCGTAAGTGCTCACTCCGGGTTCAAGAAACTTTCCACGCTAAACTCTAAACTCTAAAGCGCAAGGCCCTGATGGCATACCAGCCTGGCTCCTCAAAGAAAATGCCGACCTTTTTTCAGAACCTGTAAGAGATATCCTGAACTACTTTTACCGCGAGGGCCGTCTCCCTCAGCCGTGGAAGGAGGCAGACATCATCCCAGTGCCAAAACAAAACCAATTAAAGATATCAACAAGCATATACGACCAATTTCGCTCACACCTATTATATCTAAGGTCGCTGAAGAGTATGTTGTGGAGAGTTGTGTGAAGTCAGCTGTACTCAAGAGAATTGATAGCAATTAATTCGGAACAATTCCAAACTCATCTAGAACGCGGGCTCAGATAAGTATGTTACACACGTGAAACAAACACCCAGACGGAAACGGTTCGACCATTAGGGTAGTGATGTTTGACTTCAAGAAAGCTTTTGATCTGATAGACCACCGAATACTTGCCGAGAAACTCTTCCAGTACGAAATATCCCCAGGAATCTTGAACTGAATCATCGACTTTCTTACAAACCGGAAAAAAAGAGTCGAGTTGGCCCAAGATTTCTACTCTGAGTGGGGCTCTGTGACTGCCGGTGTACCCCAGGGGACCAAACTGGGTCCATGGTTGTTCCTCGTAATGATTAATGACCTAGATGTAGAAGATTTAGACTTGTGGAAGTTCGTTGACGACACGACCATGGCCGAATCCGTCGATAAAAGCGAACCCAGTAAAATTGAGGCCTCCGTCGACGAACTTGCCAGCAAGTCCCAAATTGACAGATTCCAACTCAATGAAGTTAAGTGCAAAGAACTGCGCATTAGCTTTGCTAAGATCAAACGTGATTTTGAGCCAATAACCATCAACAGCAAACCCAACGATGTCGTTCTCATGCTAAACTGTTGGGTCTTATTATATCTTATCACCTAAAGTGGAACGTTCATATATCAGAGACAGTCCGAAAAGTTTCTTCTAGGCTTTATTGCCTAAGACAACTCAAACGGGCAAAGATCGCTACCAAGGAATTAATTACTTTTTACAAAACCTGTATCAGACCAGTTTCCGAATGCACCTGTCAAGTGTACCATAACTCCTTGCCAAAGTACTAAGTGACGATCTAGAAGGGCTAGAGAAGCGAGCTTTGCGCATTATCCTTCCTGAGAAAACATACGCGGCTGCCCTGGAATCTTCCGGTTTGGCAATGATGCACGACCGACACCAGTCATTGACAGAGCGGCTTTTTAGCGACATTAGGGACCTTAAGCAACGAGGACGGGAACGTGAACGACGACGGCACAGAAAAAACACCTTTCTGGTTTGCTGTTTACTTCTTTGGGCATGTTATTAGAGTTTTGTTTCTTTGCCTTAAACGTTGTGAATAGAAAAACGATTAAATGTTTCTCTATGAAGCTAAAACAAACACCGAGAAAGTTTTTGCTTTTACGTCCTCGTAGTCCCGACAACTCTAAAAAAGGTCTTTCCACGTTGTAATTTTAGCGACAACGACGTGCAGGTGCCCAGCTAGATGCATTCCAACGTGCAGGTATTGTATTTGCTATTGTTCTTTTCCGTCGTCGTCCGCGTCACCGTCCTCGTTGCTTAAGGTCCCTATTGTCTCCAACAAAGACCATGCGCTGCACAGTCTCCTTCCCAAGGTGAACTATGCCCAACCCTTAAGGTCAAACCGCAGTTTTCTCGTGCCCATTTGCAAAACAAACTGTTTTAAAAACAGTTTTATAATGTACAACTCATCCAAATGCTTCGAAAGTAAATAGTTTTCCCTTTAGTATATATTATTGTATTTTACAGAAATAGTATTTTACCGAATTGTATTTGTTAAATCTACTGTAATTCAGCCTTCGGCTGCAAATTTTAGATTATTAATAAACCACTTAAAACTTAAAAACTTAAATGTTTCCCTCGACTTTGTCTCGGAAAACATAGAGATTCTCTGGAACAAAACAGATGTTTCCCTCGTGAGCAGTTATTAAGTGAAAAGTAAGAACTGAAGAGCATGAAAACATTCTACATTGTTGATACTGTTGGACATTTTTTTTTCATTGGAGTAGGTTGCATTTAAAAGCAAATCTTTTGATTTCACTTCATTTCTTACTTGTATTTTTATTTCATACTTCAGAATTGGGTATTAATAATTATTGCTGAGGTAAAACGTTCAGTCATGCATACTTTGTGGCATTGCTTTTTTCTCTTCACATGGGATAAAGTTAAGGCTCGTGTGTCTACGCTCGTGTGACGCGCGGCATATTCCAACGGGTATCCCACTGAAAAGCATTGCATAACTAGTATATACTAAACTGCCAGTCCTAGGGATAACGTTTCAATAGAATTGTAAGTACACATACAAACTAAGATCACTAAGGTCAACAAATGCTTGTATGTAATTAGGACCCGTAGAAAAGAAAGTTTTTCTCAAACTGAAGTAGATAGGCTTTTTAATGTCATGGTTTTACCTAGATTCTCTTATGGACTCCGCATTCGGCTCCGAAAAGTACAAAACCTTTTAATAAAAGGAGTTTTAAAAGAAAATAAATAAATAACAATAAGGACACAACATTTATTTTTAGAGCAATTTTGTAATTTAGGATATGTACTTTTGTTTTGAGGTTAGTGAAGATTGTTAGTATTTTCCAAAGCAACCGATATCCATTTTCGCGCTCTCTGATTGGCTCCCGTAACTCACGATATCCAGGACTATTAGTTGATTTTGAGGCGAAAGTCAAAACGATAAGAAGCGCGCGTGGTAAAAATAGGAAAAAGGTTTACATTGTATTGTTTCTTTGAAAATAAGGTGCATTTTTATCCATAAGGTAAATACTTAGGGTCGGTATGTGTATCCACCACTATTCACCTCCTCTTTGGGGATAGTTGTTAATTATTATTAATATGCTACCTTCGTTCACTGTAAAAGATCCGCGCCTACAATTGGTCAAATTTAATCACGTGATTTTGGTTTATCTGTCACTAAACAGTAAGACCGTGCGATTATGAAAGTTAATTTTTGTTTCTTGGCTTAACCATTGCTGAGTCTTCAATAAATTCAAACTACTGAATAATATTATATGAATCAAAATTATTTTTATTGAGCTATTACTCCAGCGAAAGTTGTCATCAGAGTATACAATCAAGTTATTTAATTTGGCGGGCCTTTTGACGCACGTCCAGCAATTTTGCCGCCTTTTGAACTCGAAATTATTCTTAATGCACTCTGCTTCGCTTCGCTTCGCATTGTGTATTATTATATTCCGGATCAAATTTCTCGTTCATTTTATCCTTAGCGCGTGAGTATATTTGTAAGCAAACCACTCACATCCAGTAACTAACCCATAACTATTCTTAGCCTTCTTCTTTTACTTGTTATTGTTATTATTATTTTTTGATCATTATTACTATTATTTTTATTGTCTTCTCACATAAAAAATACGCACAAGAAGAATGACGTGTAAATCAACGGAGATCTCGCAATAATCGTGAAATTCTACAAATGTACAATGAGACTGAATTAATATTTTTATCAAACGATAGGAAAAAGCTGTAGAAACGTTCATCTAGAGATCTTGGATGCACTAGGCAGCCTGTGAAAATATAGCAGCTCGTAATAGTAATATTTTTCAATCGCACAATTTTAAGTTTATTTGGAACCACTACAGCACAACATGCCTGAAGATAAACGAAAAATAACGGAAATAAAAAAAAGAAATAAAATATAAACTAAGATAGGTAAGAAATCAAGAAAGGAACTGAAAAAAAAAACAGAAAACAAAGGAAGAAAAAGTTAGGAAATTAATTAGGATAGATGGACGGTCGGAATAGCCTGAAGGGAATAAAATTGATAAATTGCTTTTATTATGAAATGAGTTGAATGAAATAAACTAAAACAAGATTACTAGACCAGAATGTTAAAAATTGAATGAAAAGTACCGTTTAAGTTTTAAGGTATTATCGAAACGTAAGATAGTATGCCAACAACATAAACACTGAATCAGCCGTACTTTAATTTACACAAAAATCAGAAGGAAATTTAGCATGACAAATGTAATTCACGCGTCGTGTTAAAGGGCGAAAATGAAATCTAAGTTCTGTATGACACGTCTCTGCTATTTAGCTAGGAGTTGTTCCTGAAATAACAATCATCAACAGAAGTAGTTGTGATAAGAGCCTAATGGCTCGACATGCGTTGATAGAGAAAAGTAACTGGTCACAAATAGCTGGCATGCCATGCAAGTGTATTTTCATCGTATATGCAACCAGTACTGTGAAAACACACAGGCGCTGGGCTGTAGTTAATGATCTCATGAACTTGATGAATATCATCAAGTAGGGAGGGAGGGAGAGTCGGCAAAGTCCTAAATGAACACTTTGACGTCATACAATCTGCTTCAATAGTATACAACTTTCGGGTAGAGAAAAAAACTATGATTATTGAGACTGAATTTGTACCGCTTTGCAAACAATGACGTTTTGAATAACCGTCGCGCTTAAGCAATTGCCAGTTTTATTAGTATTAACCTAGCTGGTGAATAGCACGTTTTTCGCGCTCTGATTGGTTCATCAAACACCGAATATCCTGCGCTATTCATCTCGGTCACTCATCCGTAAAATAATGGCTTCTTATTTCGCTTCAGTTCCGGAAGAAGATACTTATAAGATAAACAATTTTTTAAAAAAAATAAAATAAATACTTTATTTAACGTCAATTGCGAAGGAAGTGGTTGCCCATTCTTCCTAGCCAGAGGCTAATGTT
>JANCMA020241205.1:0-12767 GCA_024336925.2 Zoanthus solanderi | reverse complement strand
CTGCGATGGATTAGTGTCCCATCCAGGGGGAGTCAAAGACTCTCATCCGCTTAACACTACAGAAACGGGAGATAAGCTCGTAAAGGATTTGGCTAAGACAACAGTAGATTACTAATTCTCTTTCGTCTCAGGTCTATCTATGTCACAAGGAAATCACGTGAGATATGCGTGCGCACCTCTGCGTTCAGTTGTTTGCTAACTTTTAAAGCGTTTGGAGTTTTACTCCTTAAATATTACAAGATATACCGGCCAAAAAGTATTAAAAAATCACTACTAAACTGGGACATGCCAGATCAAATTGAGGATCCAGAAGAACTAACTTCGAGTTGACATCCGTCTGAGAAATGGCGGGTAAACCGAAAAACGTTGAAGCCACGATGAAGAAGATAAACTCCTCGGTGACGATGATGAAATCAACCATTCTCCAAGGACAAAGCCTACCGCTTCAGAAAAAACCGACGACACGTTGGGAGCATTTCTTCTAAAGCTAAATGACATGTTGTTGGTAAATAAGTCGATGAGCGCCATGAAGAAAGCCCTTGCACGGTTTGTTGATGGCCATAGACCCTTGAAAAGGAATATGACAGCTATGCTACTTGAAACAGAGAAGAGTTGCTCAACAGGCGACTCGAAATATAATCTGCTCGACACAATTGCAATGACCTCAATTCAGACGAGCAAACTGACCAAGATGTATCAGAGAAACTAATTAATAAGAGATGGTTGGATAAATTAAACTCAGACAAACTCTGTGAGAAATTGAAGACACATTCCCGACCCAGAAACCTTGGTAGCCTAGTTGGCCCGCGTGTGAACCCTGAAATATGGGTAAACATGAACAACACAGCCAAACGAGGGAACCTTAGATCAGCCAATGCTCAGAAAATCATCTCTAAGGTGGGCATAATTATTGCAAAATGCACTGATACCTTGCTCAAGTACCGTGAAAATGATGCAAAGAAAATTAACGTTGATGAAATAGTTGGTTTTCATGCCTTGGCTTTGTTAGGCCACACACAATATGAATTATCACTGAAAAGATGCGAGGCGACAAGACCCAGCTTCAAGAAAGAATACGCAGCACCTCATTCTCCAAATGTCCCTGTTACTTCGCTGGTTTTTGGAAATGACCTTCACCAGCAATTTAACATATTAAAACTTCAAATAAAATCTCACAAGAGTCAGCGAACGCAAAGAAAACGCAAAAGGCTGACTACAAATTAAAGGTATTTTTAATGGCAGTGGAAAGCACAGACACTCGGACCAGTGTTACAAACGGTCCTTTCACCCCCCAAACCACGGGTATAATTCAAAAAACTTCAAACCCCCGCCCCTCTACAAGAAGAAGGAGGGGGGCAAGATCTAAATGCAAATGTTAATGAGCTGACTAACATCGGAACCCTGAGAACATTAAAAGACCTTTGTTGTTTAAGATTCGGTGCTTTAAGGCTGGCAGCTTAAGAAAGTGCTATTCAAGATGGACAGACTTAACTTCAGACCCTAAGGTCCTTGGCACTGTGAAAGGCCAGTTTATTGAATTTATTACAACCCTTATCAAAACAGGGCCCCAACACACAAAAAATGTAGTTTAGATGAAAGCACTGTTATTCAATCTGAAATTAACAAATTACTTCAGAAAGAGGTTATCATACTTGCTAGATATGAACCAGGTCAATTTATATGTACTATATTTCTCAGATCAAAGCCTGATGGCACTCACTGCATTATCCTAAACTTATAATTATTTAAGAGGTCAGTAAAGTATGAACACTTTAAAATGGACACCCTCTGGACGGTGATTTGAATGATGAAACCTTACTGTTATATGGCATCCATTTATATCAAGGATGCGTATTATTCAGTTCCAAAGGCTAAAACTGACCAGAAATATCTTACATTTGAGTGACAAGAAAACTGTACAAATGTACATGTTCACAAATGGTTTAACATTGTGCCCAAGAAAGTTTACAAAACTGCTCAAGCCTGCTTATTGTTACCTTAGACAGAAAGGACATCTTTCCTCTGGTTACACTGACGACTCGTATTTGCAAGGCGAGGAACACCAGGACTGTCTGGCCAATGTTGTAGATACTATAAAATTATTTGATTCAGTGGGTTTCATAATACATCCAGAAGTTCGTCTTTATCCCTACTCAAACAATTAATATTCTGGGGTTTATCCTAGACACTAGGAATATGACAGTTTACCTCATGCAACAAAACCAACTTAAAGTAAAAATTACCTGCTCCAATATTATCAAGGTTCAGAGGCCAGTAATTGAACTTATTATATGGCCGACGAATTTCGAGCGCTCTGATTGGTCAGTTAGGGGTCCGTAAGTTAGGGTACGGACCTGGGTACGGACCCCGGGTATGGACCTCCCAAACCTGCTGTGTTTGTTTTGATTGTAAAAGAAGCATCAAATCTAAAAAAGAATGCTTTACTCAGAGTAATAATCATTTAAAACCGGGTCAATGACATATTTCGGAAGCACGATGCTTAAGAAACATATAGAAGCTGCGACGAAAATATACAAAACATCTAAACTATATGTTTGTTTGACATCATTTTAAAAGTATGCAACAGTTTGTCGTCAAGTCAGTAAATAAATGGACGAGTTCACTTTTAATAACGAATATTCAAAACGAAACCACAAAAACATAAATTAATTGAAAACAACTGCATTTTTTGGTATATTAAACAAGAGAATAAACGGTAATTTTAATGTTTACCTACCTAGATAGAAACTTAACAAACTTTTTTGCCGCTTCTTCATAACATCTGTTAACAAGATGGCGACGAAGCAAGACGAATCTGACACGTTGAATCCGTTTTCAGAAAAAGATCAAAGATTTATCAAAGAAAACAAACTTGTGTTAATTATCCAAACTGATTTGCGGAAAAACATTTACATTTTCACTGCTTACTAGTCAATTAAGCTTTCAGCTTCACATCAAGACAGCCTGTCAATCAAGCCGCCATGAATGAACCAGAAAACGGCTCAGTAATTGTGTTCAATGGCGAACTTCCTGGCTCAAAATCTTCAATTGTCTTCTTGAGAATTGATAAATGTAGATGATTATTTGTACGTGTGATCCATGTCAAAACAACTTGCTATCTATCGCTTGGCGGTATTTGGATTGATTCCGCTGATTCAAAGCGCCCTAAATCGATGAATGAATTCTTCCGGGACGAAACCAGCAGCCATGATCTTCTAAACAATTTTTGCAGTAAAAGTTTGCCTGTCTTTTCGATTTTAAAAATGAAAGTTTACTTAATTTCACATTTAACAAATTTTGAATGAAGTTTGAACTGTTTTGCCTCGGTCTCAGCAGAGAAAAACTTTTTAACATTCCAATTGTTTACTATCCAATAAAATGTCTTCGCTGCGTGTCAACCGTTGGTTTGTCCGAGAACGTTTTTCTTCAGAAAGCCATATAATATATATCTTATTAACCTCGTTTGCTCGATCCGTACCGTAAGTTACGGACCCAAGTTTTTTCCTCATGGGCCAAGCGTGAAGCGCTTGGGCCATAAGAATGGCAAAAACGTTGGGTCCGTAACTTATGGTACGGACCTCGCACTCGGTTAATAAGAGGTATTTATTGTTCGGTTGTTTGGGCTAATGACCTCGAGCTTCCCTGGGGTAATGTATGGCCCCCTGTATTACTGCAGCAGACTTCACAGGGAGAAAACCAAAGCCCTGTCCCAGTGCGGGGATTTCGAGGGTACTATGGAATTAACATCCCCTGTTCTTGATATAAGCTCGTGGATAAATAATATTCACTTATCATGCTATGCCATTGATCATGGGGAGCCTCATGCAATTTTATACACATTTGCCTCAACAAATGGGTGGGGCTGTGAATTGCAGCTCAATCGAGGTCCAAAAGCACATTAATTACTTTGTAATGTTAGCCATCAAACTAGGACTAAAATGTTTTGAGGAAAAAATCAAACAACAGTATTTGAATCGTATGATGGACCATATGACAGCAGTCACAGTCATACATACATACATACATACATACATACATACATACATACATACATACATACATACATACATACGTACTTTATTATCTTTTCCCCGGTACGTAGGGCTTTTCAAAGAAAATATATTACAAATAAATAGTTAAATAGTTAACTAAGGACATAAATGTTTCAAATTCTAAAACTAATTCTAAATTAAGACAAGACGAGAAATGCAAGCGGAAACAGTTTTAATTATGTGTTCATCATATAAATGTTGGTCCAACGTCACACCTAAGTCTTAAGCAGGTGTGACAGGATGGAGATCTTAATAGCATGGGTACTAGTCACACCTGGAAATTTAATGAGCCTAACAAGGAGATATGGCCTTGGTGTATTCTCAGTAGAAATATGGCTGACTGTAGCACATATTCCTGGAAAGGCTTCAGACGTAAGACTTCAAACTTTCTATTTATAGTAATAACAATTACATAGAAATTTGTTGCTCCCGCAAATAGCTTAGGCTAGTCGAGGTGGGGAGCGAACATTATAAATAAACTTCAAATAGATTGCGAGTTACGATACAGATTTTAAGATTTTATATAGAATTCAATATATATTATTAGATAATGTAACTGAAAGAATTTGTGCCGTACTTTGAAGATCAAGATTAGTAATATTAAAGGGTAGTGTGAAACTAGAAATAATTTCGAGAATTTTAAAATGATTTTAAACGTATCAAGAATATTCATCCTTTTAGAAGATCTAGCAAGGAGTTATGTCATCTTAAATCTTGATCTACGCTGAAGATCACATATGTTGGAGGGAAAACTGTTCCAGAGAACTGCCCCAAATTTAGAAAAAGATTTTAGTTCTTTGATTAACCTTGATTGTCCAATAAAATAGTTACCAACTGCAAAAAAACGGGTATTGTGATTATGTATTTCATTTGAAGGGATAAACAAATCAGAAATGTTGTCCGGAGTAAGATGTGTATCTCTTTCATTAAAACGGAAACACATTTAATATATAACATGTTGATTGGTAATATATTTGAAGAGACAAACAGAGGAATTGCATGGGAACGAAAATGAGCAAAATTCGTAAAGCGCAATACGCGTTTCTGTAATATAAGAAGTTTTTCTAGATGAATTTTGGCTGCTAGGCCCCAAGTTGTTATTCCATAGGACAAATAAGGAAGAAATAAAGAATGGTAAATGCTCAGCAGAGTTGCTTTAGGTACGAAATGCCGCAGTCTAGTTATGATTCCAACTACTCTACTAAGTTTTGAAGGAATGTGTTCAATGTGACATTTCCATGATAAATGACTATCAACTATTACCCCAAGGTACTTTACATAATCTTTACATTCTAAAGCGCGATTAGAGTTTGTATCAACATCAAAGACTTTAATTTGTACTTGATAATTTAATATTATGATACAGATGAAAAATAACGAAGATAGATTTCTTAGTATTTAATGATAGTTTATTTGCAATTAGCTATTGTTGGACGGTTTACTGTATATTTAAACGATTTTAAGTTCTTATCTGCATAAATAATGCTGGTATTTTTGCGTATTTCAGCTTAGCGAGAATTATCCCTGTACTAATAAAACTGTTAATAATAGTGCTAAGACAACTTGATATAAATTTTTTTACGCATTTAAGAAGACACCCGGGACAAAGATATAGTCCACATGCCTTATTGTTGGGTATGAGCATAATTTCCATTTCAATTTCGATAGTAGTTAGTGGACCAAAGACAAAAGATCCTTGGATATTTTGCTTTGGTAAGTAGCTGTTAAAATCTTTAGACGGGATTGGTGGAGTATATACTATGTTATGACCAATCGAGGCAAAATAAGTATTTAGTATATCTGGCAGTTCTTTGGGGCTAGCAGCAATTTCTCCTCTGCCTTCAATTCTTTTAAGTGCTGAGATAATTTTAGCTTTCTTTTGTTTGCGATTAGTGATGTTATTTATGCCTTCCCAGGTCCTTTAATATTGCAGATATTAACCTCAAAATAATGATGATAATGATATTTTTACTTGCCCTAATTAATGAAGAAATCTTATTCCTATAAAGTTTGTATTCATCCGTATTACAAAAGAAAAAAAAATTATTCTTTATTTTAATTGATTTTTTTATGCCTTTGGTATTCCATAATCGAATTATACAAAACATGCAAATAACGATCACTTATATCTGAATTTATATTTCTACTAAGAGCGAGATTTTCCAATTTGTGATGAATATATTATTATTGAGAGTCATCGAGTTCCAATGAACCCTAGTGGGTTTATCAATAGTTGTCAGTAAATTGTTACTTTGCAAGGAAAGGAAGAAAAGGAAGAATTTTTTGGCTAAAGAGCACTTATCGGATCGAAGTAAATTCACGTTGGTATCTCTGATCGAATAGTTAGGTTTACCACTTTTGTCAACTTGTCAAAATAGGTAAGAATTCGATCAGGCAAGTTACGCAGACGATAAATGACGCCGCAAATAATGTTTTTTCTTTTGTCGAATTTGATTTCAGTCCAAAGTGCCTGGGAGGCTTCACTAGAAGTCCTTTCAATAACTGAATAATTAAGACTTGTATCAATGTACATTCCAACACCTCCGAAAGAAAGGTGTGTAGACACATGCTCAAAATTATAGTTTGGTATGTTTGGATTGTAGCCACCAGCAATGATCTCATTTCGTATTCTAGTTTCACCGTCATAAAGGCAGTTAACGAAATAAACATTTAGTCAAATTATGATTTACAATTCTTATAAAGTTATACTTAGCTCTGGTAAGTGATTGTCAAATCAGTTTCTCGCCAGTCTTGCTAAATCCTCGGAACTCATGATCCTTATTGGTCTTTAATCTTCATTCTTCCTTAGAAAGATTGTGAAGTTCTTCATCCAGCAGAATTTGAAGTTGTTGTCAACTTTAAACTGCTTCGCGTCTTTGAGCAATTTCTGGAGTTTTGGGGTCAGATGGTCGAAAACTCTTGCATCGTTGAGGGAGGTTCTTAATGGTAGCCAAGTTATCATATTTACATCCAATAACGCTTAGCTATAACGCGCTCTTTCGGCAACCTTCTCGTGAACTTGCAAACTACTTGTTTTAGCCCCATTGTTGTGTTTTTGTTAGCGGGACTCTGTGGGCAATATCAATATATCTGCATTGGTAACGTCTGCCCCCATTTCATTGAAAAGAGATACATAAAGATTGCTGGTATCAGCTGCTGTTTTTTTGGCAAAATTCATTTCTGGTACTCCAATTAACTTAACGTTATATTGATAAGAGTACCGTTGAAGTTCGTCGATAGCATTAGACATGTTGGTTCTTGAACATTTAAAAACTTTACATCCTGCAGACACTTTATCTTTAAAATTGTTGTCATTCAAAATGTCATGTTAATGGCTATATTGTCTGGCCAACACTGTCAGACCATTCATGCTTTAACAACAAGGAACATGAAAGTTTCGAATAGCAAGGTTTTGCTGATGATTTATTAAAAACCACTAAACCTAGTAAAGAATGTACTAAGCTAGAATTTTTGTCGTTCGATGAAGATCCTCGAATCTGGAGAGGGCCAAGGAGATGAACCATGATCATCAAAAATTACTTGTTAGTTTTCAGAACCACACAGACTGGCGTCCAAAAACACTGAAGAAACACGAATTAAAACATGCTGGAATAGATACATCCACCTTTGGTGCTCACAGTACGAGAGTTGCATCAACTTCAGCGGTTAAAGCTCAGAAACTCCCAGTCACCACTATCATGGACAGTGCTGGGTGGTCCTCTGAAAATACCTTCATGAAATATTACAACAAAACAATCTCCAAACCGGGAGATAACTTTGGAAAATTGGAGGATTGGTAATTGATTTAACCCAAGTTGTTAACAGAGTGACTGTTATAAAGTGTTGATCATGTCAATGACCAGGTTGTTTTGTAAACATAAGGTGTGATTAAAACTCTGGCTTCCAATTGTCAGAATATTGTCGATTTCTTACAGTCACTTGCTTTAAGTCTCACGTGATTTCCTTATTACATAGACCGGTGACGAAATGGAATTGAAAAATTAAAGGAGACCTAGCTGTAAGTTGAAGTTTGGTTAAGACTTTATGAGTCACCGGTGGAAACAAGGGAGTCACGTGACCACCTGTTATAGATATGTATCAGGATAAATGTTTGCTTCCAGACTAAAGGCTAATTGCATTGCCCGACCCATCTTTCTATGTGACCGGTATGTCTTTTCTGAACGTCGAGGTGCGCACGCATATCTTACGTGACTCTCTTGTTCCCGACCGGTAACTCGGAAACTTAATCAAACTTCAATTTATAGATAGGTCTTCTTTAATTTTTCAATTTTATAATCAACATTGTTAAAGGTTTAAGAAAAAGTTTCAGTGTTTGAGTTTGGATCGGCAAAGTCCTTGTGTACTAGCAGAGAGAAACACCACTTCTAAACTAGAAACTATTTTCAAATTTTATAACACAACTAAAGATTTTGCTGACCTTGTTCGTAAATATTTATAAACTACGTTTTTTAAAGCAGAAGTGACAAACCTATTCTTCTTCCTAGAAACAATCAAAATTTATTCCACAATAATTAGAGGACACACAACAGAAAGCTGCATCCTTTGTACTGTGATACTACGTCTTATTTCTATTTCTCTTTATGAATAGGCCCCAGGTGAGAGCAACTACCATATATTTTATGAGATGTTGGCGGGACTATCAGCTAAAGAAAAGCAGAACTACCATCTTGGAAATGCGAAGGATTACCGATTTCTTAATCAGGTTTACTGTTACAACTTGCTTGTAGTGGCTGGTAAAACAATACTAAACCATTTACTTCAACTTTAATTACATAATTTAATTTTAATAGTATTGTCGATTGTAACGAAATTTTGAAAGGAAAACCCTGCGTCATAATAGTAGCTTGAATTTTTCAAATTTTAAAGCGCGCAAAGTTTAGGTAAGAATGGTCTTCATTCAAGGTTATATGTATTGCAAAAACTTAGTTATGCACTACTTGTACGATTTTATTTCCCCATTAGATTTGTAGCTGATATATATTGTTAACTTGTCTGAAATCATACATTTGATTTGAAATCAAAATCGGTCGATCGTAAATCACGCATATGGTTTTAATTTAAGTTATACTCCCTGGGTTAATTACCATAATAAAAAATAGGTCCGCTTTGCACACTTGGGGCAGTATGCTTAGTTGGGCCCGTTAGAATTTGCCCCTCAATTTGGCCATTTAGAGTTTGGTACTGCGGTGTCACTTTTACCATGCGTATCAATATCGCCGAGGAAATTCTACACAGCGACACCTGAATGAAATAACAGAACAAACAAGGCAGGAAAGTGTAGTTTAAAATTTTCAAAATGAGAGAAAAAAAAACAATCATAAAAAGCAATATAGAGCAATCTTGAAACAGAAATAACTTACCTTGAACAATTACAACTAATTTGCGATGGAAAGCTCTTCACAATTTTCGCAAAACAGGGAAAACGACAACAACCGCAACACACTAGAAGCAATGGCCGACACTTGAAATTAATGACTGACAATTACTAGTAACCATTCTATGTGCCAGACTATTTATATTCTAGGAGATTTGTGAATGTCGTCTCGTCCTCAAAGTGACAAACTGACTGACAAACCTACTGGAAATCACTATTGCCTCTGACTTAGGGTTCTGTATGCATGAAATGTATAAGACCCCAATAAAGCAAAGGTGTTTACCTCGATCAGGTGCAGTTTTTTGAAGTTTTCCATCGTTATGTAATAATGCATTATGTTTCAGGGTAAAGCATCTTTTGTGCCCAATAAGAACGATGCATCTCATTTCCAACATGTCGTATCTGCGATGGAAGTTTTTGGAATCAAGGTTAGTTTTGAATAAGGCGAACGTTTGAGAGCGTCTGTTTATAAATAACAAAAACTGAAAATCTTCATAATGTGTCTGAGGAACACAATACGGGAATTATATTCGCAAATAAAATTTAGACTTTCCGGAAACCAATAGTGCTTGGTTTAGCTGCGTTGCAGACCATGGTTAAATCGGCTCTTCTAAAATATGGAGTGTAACTGGAAAACCAAATTTTTATAAGTTATTTATTAAAATACGAAATATCATATATCATATGTTAGTCTTCCGTTGCCATGGGAAGCAATCGCCACTTTAATTTGGTATGAAAGGTTCAAGGTCTGCCATATAGTATTTTGAGGTCTTGATAGTCCATACTAGAGATTCATACTTTATAAGAATCTGCAACATATGGAACACTATTCCTGATAATATAAGAAAACAGAAAAACCTCTTTCAAAAAAATTAAAATCCTTTTTCTTTGTGAGGTTAAAAAATGTCTTTGACCAAGACGACATCCGTTCCTATAAACTGATTTGCGTAAAATATCGTCGTCCAAATACATCAACCAAATGTTAGAAAACTCAGTCTGAGTCTTGTACTCAAGGCTATGGAAAAGTTTTGAAAAACTGAGTCTTGTACTCAAGGCTATGGAAAAGTTTTGGACAACTGAGTCTTGTACTGAAGGCTATGGAAAAGTTTTGGACAACTGAGTCTTGTACTCAAAGGCTATGGAAAAGGTTTGGAAAACCAGGTCTTGTACTTAACTGCTATAGAAAAGTTTTGGAAAATTGAGTCTTGTACTCAAAGGCTATGAAAACATTCAGAATTTTAAAAATGCAAACAACTCGATGTTTAGTATGTATAGGCACTTGACAACTTACAGCTATATGGATAGTTTGTGATGGTTGAGCAGCGCTGCATTAAGGACATTGTACTCTAGCGTATATGAAGTGCCGACGTTGTTATTCAGGTAAAACCATAACTACTAAGTATACGAAAAACGATTTCTGGATATCATTTTATATAAATCGAGCTCGTTTTTGTATATTTACCCGTTAAAAAATACTGGTTAGTAGTTAAACGACCCAAAAAACAAGCGTTTAAATTATTTCTCTAGATATCTTTAAAATAGATTTTGATTAAGCTACTTTGAACTTTTGGTGAATTTCAGGCTTACATAAGGGAATACAAGAAGCATCAGAGAGAAATGGAAAGCCTGAACAAGAAGTACAACAAAGTAAGATCTCATATTCCTTTCACGTTGTTTGCCTTTGTTTGTTGTTTTAATTATGAATTGTGTTTTCGCTCATCCTTCCACTGTGCCATTTGTCTTACAACACGCTTTTTCATGACATTGATCCCACTTAGTTAAAACAAGAAATGTTTATAGAAAAGCTGTGCTTTGGTATCAAAAAGCAGCTCATTAGTTAATCATGTGCTGGATCGCCTCAACCCTAGTTTGCTATTCTTTCTTAAAATGGAAAAATAATGTTTTCTTTCAAATTAATTATCGGCTTCAACGCCGAACCAAGACCAATTGTCTGATTTAACGATATTTTAAAGGGCTCAATAATTAAGCAGTTTACTTCTGTTTTAGGAAATGTTGTCGATGAGAAAATGGCACACAAAACAGCTAGAAAAACTTGTAACCAGTTACGAGAAACTAAAAGAGAATGCACGCAAAACGTATGAAGGAGCAGTCAGAAAGATAAGGTGAGATAACCAATCAACGAGAAAATGTTGTTGTCAAGAAGTTTTCGCAGAACTAGAACTCCATTCAGAAAAGACAGAGAATACGTCGAGAAATAAAACTCGTTTCTTGAAACTATTTTTGTCTAATTTCCAGCAAAGAAGGTGAGAAAGAACTGCGAAAAACCCATGAAGCAAAGATTGCATATTTGGGAAGAACGCAAAGGGAGAAGGTAATTCAAACAAATAACATCGATTGAGCCGTAACAAAACTTAATCTCAGCTGTGTCCTTTGGCGATACTCTTAACTTTAATACTCCGTTACAAAAACAATTTACGCAACCTTTGCTCTAGCAAGACCTGTGGAATCGCTCTGCATATCACTGTATTCATGAATGGAACAACATCCATAAAGAAATTACAGATTTAAGTATTTTAAAAACACAGGCTATGTTTTACTTTAATTAAGATTTTTTATGGCTACTGCCCATAGGCGATAGCTAGTATGTTATTGGAATTTTAAATGAGTAAGTTAGAGATTTCTTGACGCGCGAGGATGCTGGAATTTCAGTTGAGTGAACCAAAGCTACACCTTGGTTGAAAAGTTTAATCTTCGCCATAGGAAAAGCACAAAAATGACGGTTCGACCGTTAGCCCTTTGTCAGAGCAATTAAAATGTTGAGAAAATGAAGGGTTTATATATGTAATGCTATAAAAAAAATAAATAAACGAAAATTGTTTATTAATACCGTTAGAAGCTAAGTTGCCAAGTTTGAAGATTAACCTCTGTTCTTTTCTCCTGCGCATGTCATTAGAGTCATTGTGTTTAGTTACACCGCTGTTAAATAATTTGCATATTTAGAAAAGTCCCCTATGGCCGTGTGTCGATGAACCTTTTTAACTTGAGTTGCTCGGGTTCGAATCGCATTTGTTGATCCCAGAGAGAACCCCATCACGCATGTAGAATATTTTTCTCTTCTGCTTACTTACTAGGCATGTCACAATAAAGATTGCTAGATCCCCAAGGCTGGCTTTCGCCAATACTTCCCTTGAACTAAAATAGAAAACTAACTAGCGGTAAACTAGTTTAAACTGTATATGATTGAAAAGAACAAGTATATGATTGAAAAGTGGCAAGGAAACCCATCACTGGTCCCAAATCATCACTTAATATAACTGATCATTTTGATTGTATCACTTCCAATGTTGTTTATTGCATTA